>LVVV01431960.1:0-11861 GCA_001676325.1 Amphinemura sulcicollis
CCCCCCCCCCCCCCACCCTTTGAAGACTAGATTGCCAGAGCATGGAGTTTAGCTCAAAGACTCCAAGGTCAGTACAGGGGCTCATGGTAAAACATCACAAATAAATCAATTAAAAAAACAAAAACAATTATGTGGTAATTCATAAGTGAGAATGCTGCTTTTAAGTGTGATATGTAATGCATTTGTAGGAGTAGAAGTAATGCTATTGCCTGCAGCATGGCCGAGGCAAGAAAATGCTGGCACACCTACGGCACTTTGTGCCTTCCAAATTGCTTATATTAAGGATTGTGACTGTTGTGACTCACCTTTTCCATAGGATAGGGACACAAACCAGGACATAAGGATGGTGCAACACTCATCAGTTTGTACATAAATAATTGAATTATTAAAAAATTTAATATTGAAATTTCAAAATTTCTGTGCAAAATGTAATTAAATATACAATATGAAACAGTTTCTAGTACACAGTACCTGTTATAAATGCACACAGCTTATTACAACAAAGATCACAAGTAATTAAAATAAACAATTTCCAAACAGGGTTTCAAATGCTAAGTGTGAAAAAGGTAAAATTTCTTATTGGTTTCCCAGGTTCTCATTGGATGAGCAAGAAATGCAAATGGTAATGGTATGGATCCTTTCAATTGTGCCGTTCCAAAAATCACAGGATTTTGTGTGTGTGAGTGTTTTACTGCAAGCTTGCAAGTTGTGAGCAAACGAAAGCTCAGATTATCATGAAACTTTTTGGGAACTTTGTGTAAACATAGATCTAACAGAGATCTGCCATGATTTTGAGAAAGGTATGTTCAGTGCTCTGCCCCTTTTTCACAGATTACTCTGGTCAGGTAAAGAAAGAAAAATCACCAAATGCTCCTGGGTGGCTTAACATTGAAAAGCAATCACACTTTCAATGCAACAATGCTCTCACAGCAAGCGTGTTGTTGGAATTATGTATCAGCAAAATCAGCTGAGCTTTCACACTTAGCATTTCAAACATAGAAGTAGTATTCAAATAGTTAATTTGAAAACTTATGCTAAATTGAGCAAAAAATAAATATGATTCTCAAAAATATTATCACGAGTAGATGTTTGTGTCGGACGCAGCTTGCCGCTGAATTGCCATGAAGGTGTCTTGCACATCAAAGCACATTGGTCAGCGACGATGACTCCTTGTCGAGACTCTTCTGTGATTGGCTGATGTGTACGAATATCACGAGTAGATATTTGTGTCAAACGCAGCTTGCCGCTGAATGGCCATGAAGGTGTTTTGCACATCAGTGCACAGCTGATTGGTCAGAGAGGATGACTCCTTGTCGAGACTCTCCTGTGATTGGCTGACGTGGCCAATCTGCAGCAGCAGCGAGGTCACGTCGTCCATCAGCGGTGGAAACGCATTGCAGATTCGGACGAGCGATGGCAGGGTGGGGAGGAAGAGCTCGGCCCGGCTACTGAAGGAGTGCACTGCACAAAACAAGAAAGACATTTGTTTTATTCATGTCCCTGGGGTGAACTGGTTATAGGTTTTCTTTTTAGGCTGAACTGAAATACTCCTTCAAGCACACAACAAAGTTCACTTCAAAGTTCGGAGTTCGAATTCTCCCCACGGAAAAGTGGTGAACGAGATCAAGGGTACAAAGATATAAACCAACAGAAATTAATCATTTATTTTGCAAATTGAAGGAGGTTCCGCCATGCAAGAAGATATTATTTGTGTTTGAATTGATTGCATAAGTATTTGTATTACTTGTCAAGGTTTTAGCAGGTATATGGCTTGTGAGGAAATGGTCCCCTATTTTGGTGCATCTTCTTGTGGATAATGTAGATTTCCAGTCTTGTTTCAAGAATCAAGATCAACTACACCTCCTTGCATGAATACAGCTTGTGAACACACATGGTTGGCAGTGTGTTTGTAAATAAACTAAGACTATTCAAACACAATGCAAGCATAAATGAGGTTACAAATGCACACTGCTCGAAGGCTGATGGGCTGAGGGTAACAGCTTTGAATATGAAATTTCGAACCAGTTTCCACTAAAATACACCTTACGCAACGCTTCAATTTTCAAATATCAACCATCAATTTACTGTTCAACTAGTTGGCAAAGATGGAACCAAACATCCAATATAAACAAATGTTGTCGATCATAACCCTTAGTCCTTAAAAGCTGTAGACTCAAAAAATGAATAAACTGTTAAAATAGCAGACTTCACCAATGCCTGGTTGTGTAGTTGGTCGTTTGAGCTAGCCAGTATTCCAGTGGAAAGTTGCATATCAACGGATTTCATAACAAATCTCTACAGGAAAAAGACTGGCGGTACCTGCTAGCAGCGTGGAGAGTGCATTGACGGCCAGCCGAGCAACGGACAACGACTTGGGCAGATCGTACTGCAGCGATAGGTGCGACACCAGATCAACGGCAAACACTTGCTTCTCTGTGTAAGACTGGCTGAGAAGCTCAGGCAGGAAGTCCAGGCAGATGTGCATCGAGGGAATGCCGCGGACCATCACCGGAATCAATTCCCGCGAGTAGCACTAATACAACAACAATATGCTATTACATCATTACGTTAGTAAGTTGCCAGTCAAAAACAGTTAATAATCAGTTAATAAATTCATCAGTGTGTTTTCATCTTGGCCTTAAAAACACAGTTTCCAAACAAGTGTGTGTGGCAAAGACAAGGGAAATGCAGCTAACCTGAAAAATCAGAAAAACAAACGGAACAGAAATGCAAAGTCTACGCACTGCATCTACACTGCACTGAAGAAAGTATCAGCCGAAACATTTGGACTTCGCATTTCTGTTGCAGTTTTTTTATCTTATTTTTCCGGTAAGCTGCGTTTCCCTTTTCTATCCTTCACCACACACATATATAGCCAGTCTTTTGGCACATTTTCCTACATTCCACAAAGTATCCTTCCTAGTTTGCAAACAGTTATTTACAAAACTAGTGCTAATAAAATACTATGAAAAGTAGACATGGCTCTTAATATGCTATGTACATATTGTTAAAAAGATACTACATGATTGTAGAGTTTAAACTAACTGATTTCCCAACATTTCAAAACAAAAGTTACTTTCAGCTCCTCCTGGGGTTAAAGCAGGCTCTTCTTGTGCATTCCGTAGATAGATGCAGAAATATCCATGGCAGACATTTACCTGGAAGTGTACCAGCTTTGCAAGGGACGGCTCGGCAATGAAGATCTGATGAAGGTAGGAGCAAACAACGCTCCGAACTTCTCGTAGGGCCCACTTCCTCCGTGGTAGTAACTGAACACAGTGAAAAAATGCAATTCTATGAGAGGACAGGGGCAAGACACATCTTGTTGAAAATACAATCAGGTGAGATGGCATACCTTGTCTTCGCTTGTTTCCAGACAGGCTTCAAGCAGGATCTGTACGGCCAAGCTGTCTTGTGTTGCCACCAAGGCATTCCTAATTTCGTTGTGCTCGCTTGCACTCATGCGATCGGAGCGTTCACTCAACGGCCTGTCGCGTTGGTGCCGTTCAAGCTGGTTGCGCGAGGCCGCCAACAGGGCCTGTACGATGCGCAGGAAGATTGCCAGTGCGGACGCGCAGCGAAACACACGGGGGTCGCAGCGAAAAGCTTGCAGTGGATCCAAGACAAGGTTCTCTTGGGTCAGCGCCACCGCAGAGGACGGGAGCAGCGCATTGATGGACATCACCCACAAGCAGCGCGGCAGCACGGTGTTCAGACGCAGCCACACCTTCTTGTACAGCTCTGTTGGAGGCATGAGTGTTAGGGGGAGGGATACTTTACAAACACGTTCGTTACCTACAAAGTGTGTCCTCTGCAGTTCCCTAAAGATGCTACCTAATAAAAGATGGTTATGAAAACTAGCTTTGCAATCATTTTGATATGCATCTCTATGTTTTGTACCTTGTACAAAGCGAGGCACGCTGTCATCCAACATGGCCTTGAATGCTCGGACAAAGGTGTCGGCAAACGGCCACACGTCGGTCGGTGGCGTGGCCAGGAGGCGGCGCAACAAGCGGCTGGCCTCCGAAGGGCACTCGTGGATCCGCCCTAGGGCTACAAGCACAGTGATTGGCACAACAGCTAGGTTAGGTTGAGTTGCATGGCTCCAATGTCTTTTGATTCTAAAAGCAAGTAGTTTTAGTATTTAAATCAAGTTTACCCATGCACTTTTCTAAGCTAGGAGAGCACGCTTTCATTCACAAAAATCACGGGGGGGTTTTGGAACAACAGTATATTCTTTTAAAATAAACATTTTAAGCAAAATCAGCTTGATATAGGTGCATAGTATTTTATTACAGTTTTACAACCTCCAGCCAAGAAAAGAGCACTTTTGTTAATTTACCTATTGTTATGGCCTCTCTTGTGATTGGCTCCTTGTGGTGGTCGTAGCGGTAGACGTTGACGGCCAGGTCGTCACAGAGCCAGTCGTCGACCAGCGACAGATGTGGGAAATGAGTCGCCAGCAGGCGCAACAGTGGCGGAAACAAGCCTGGAACCAAGCACGCAGAGAAGTTTTGCAATGTGCCTCATTCTTACAATTCAATTCGTTCCTTGAAATTATCAATGTTGAGGAAAATAAGCTCTTTCATGCTGCTTCATTCTGATCTCTGTTTTCAATGAAAATGTAAAAATGTAAATTTGTTTGTACTACCATTTTTAAATACAAAATACTGTAACACCTACGCCCAAAAATCCAAAATTTCATTTTCATAAATCCACTCAACAAACTTCATTATTTGAAAAACAAATTTAGGATTTATGAATCCAAAAATTCCCGGTGTTAAGAAAACTTTGTTGCTTTCACACAGGCATGGAATCACATTCTAGTGGCAAACTCACTGGCGTATGCCTGCTGGTCCTTCTGAGCTTGTAGCAGCAGATACTTGATGGGCAGTTCGGAGAGGAATTCCGTCGAGTAGCTCTTGACCTTGCGACCCGACTGCCTGTGCGCTTGCGCTTGTGTCAGGCGCATGTCCTCATAGAGCAGCAGGTAGTAAAGCAGCAGCAGCTGAGAGGTCAGCGTGGGCTGGGTCCCAGCGTCAGTCTCCATATCACTCTCTGTCTTGGGCTAGCAAACAACGATAGAATTAGCGACACTAGCACATGCTAGTTACAAGGTTTGTTCACTCACAACTTTATTCTTGTCAAAACTTTGAGTACCTACACCGTTTTCTTATAATTCTCAAACATAAATGAAAAAAAAAAGCAAATATTCCACTGTGAGTAGTGAGTAGTAAAGAAAGTGGATCGTGAAAGTCAACTCACCATAGGCCGACCGAACCGCGTGAGCCGCTTGACGTCGAACTGCATGCCGAAGACGGAATTCTGGAAGACCCTGCGCACCTCGTCCTCTGCGATCGGCTGGTTAGTGTGCTCGTGCTGCGTTTTGGCGCTCGGCACGAGGATGGAGCTGACGTAAACCTCGACAAGGGCGGGCAGCAGTGGGTGCAGCGGTGCCTCACTGCAGCAGATCTGCCTGCATGCGACAAGGCAGGAAACGAAGGTGTGAGGAAGTAATTCTTACATTTTCATGGTCTATGGGACATTGTTTGGATCCCATCAAGGATGCTGGCAGTCATTTAGTTTCCCTGCCTGCATTCTTTGCCGTTAGGGAGGCAAAGAATCATCAGTTAAAATATATATGTATAGCACAGACTTTTAAGAGGAACTCTAGATTAGTTCAGACTTGAGTGCCTAACCAAGGCATATGGTTACCTGTAAATCCAGCTTTTGATGGGCACCTTGTGCTTCGTGAATGCACGGCTTTTTAGCAGCTGATGGATGCAGTGGATGGGCAGGAATCCAGGAATATTTGCGTTCAGGCCCGGAGTTACTGGTACCTGCCATAGAGAACGCCGTTGCTTGTGAGGAACAAAACAAACTGTGACATACCAGGGGGTCCTTCTAAGATAGGGAAAATTTTATGGCCGGACCTGAAAACCTTAGATGCTGAACTCATATGGTTCTGTCTACACCTTAAACAAAAAGTTCTGATTTATATGAAATTTACAATTCTTTCCATCAGTGTATAGGCATAATCAAAAATCAATGACATTGACACAGATAAAAAGTAGACATTTTTGAAAGGCTCAGCATTTTTTCTATATGAGGCTAGTCTAGACGATCAAAATATTTTTTTGAATTGAAAATATAAGTTCACCAATAGTTTCACCCTTGCAGCAACTCAAGCTCAGGCTAGGGGTCTACCAACCTTGACGGCATGGGCAGTGACAACTTGCTCGGTGAAAATGTCGTGCGTGAAGATCTGCTTCATGCGTGCCATGTTGTTGGTTCGGATGGGCACCTTCATCCCGACAGTGGTGCAGACCAGCTCGCAGATGGCGCTCAGCTGGTTCGAGTGGAAGTGGATCGCCATCAGCAGCAGCATCTCGCCGAACGATGCCGCCACCGCGCTCGCACTGAAAGCATGGGTGTGCACAGTGCGTGTATTAAAGAAAAAAGCCACATGGTTTTATGTTGGGCATTGTGTTACCGTGGCTAAGTGGCTATGTTTATACCTACCTTAGGTATGCCATGTTGTGCAGTTCCCCAGTCCTTATGGCTGACATTTAATTGCTTTTACTTTTCACTGCCTAATACACACATTTTATAACCAGTTCAGTGCAAATTTCAAAAGCCCATACATGAAAATTTATTCTTCTCACAGCAACGTATTGACTATATTGACTGTCATATTCATCAAAACAGTTTGGCAATGCATAGCCCGTACGTATGCTGTATCTTGGCAATGCCTATTGATCTCTCAGAAGAAAACATATAAATTAAAAATTGAAACAACCCCCAGCAACTAATCCAAGCCTTATAAGTGGATTCTTAGTTACCCCAGCATTGGAAAACTACAGACAAGGTTTACCTCTCAAAGTAGGCCTCCTCCCGGACAAGCCATTGCACCCAATCGACACTTTTTTTCTCGTGCTCCGGCTGGCCGATGAGCGAGGGACAAGCGATGAGCATGCACAGCCCCACGGAGACGAAGCGCACGCCGGCGGGCGTGGGTGGGGGCCGCGACGTCACCAGCTGCACGATCAGTGCGATCTCGTCGTCCTGGAACTTGATGCCGGCGATGCCGCGGAGGGCGCAGTAAAGCCGGAGCAGGGCCGATGCCTGGACCTACAAGTGCCGACAAGTGGTGCAGAAACATGTGTTAAAACTCGGCCACACGAGGTCATTGCCGAGTGGAGTAAAGTGGTTTTGAACAAAAGTCTTGTCTAAAAGGAAAATCATTACTCACTAGCCAAATTTTTTATAGTAAGGTAGGTAGTAATGTAAAGCTTAGGTTCGTAAAAGTCAAGTAGGTATTTATTCGTGAATTTAATCATTCTAATTCCAGGTTACACCTAGCATCATGACATGTTAATGCTTCTGAAAATGTGAAGAACAAAGTTATGTGCCAGCAAAGTGATGCCAACTCACCACACAGGAAGCGGGAATGCACGATGCCAGCGCCGCTTGTTGCACGATGACTTGTAGCCGGCGTAGGAGCTCGTCGCGAAGCAGCTGCAGAGCGGACAGAGCGTCCCACTTGCGCTTCTGGACGTTCCGAACGAATAACACAAACCACGATCGCACTGCCTGGTCGTTGCCGAGCAAGAGGCCGGAGATGAAAGCCACTACGTCCATGCCTGAGAGCAATCACACGATAATGGTGGAGGCAGCTTTGATTGGAACCACGTACATAGTAAAAATAAAATTTTGAGCCAAGTACAAGAAATAATAAAATAAAGACATTTTTGCCTAGGTTGCATGATAGGTATATGTATAATTGTCTCAAAACTTTATCCAAGCAAGCAAGAGCAATGAAAAGAAGCATGACTGAAGCAAAATGAAGCATCGAGACGCTATGACATTTGGTATTCCCAAGTCGTCTAGCCAAATCCTCATGGCTGCGACTTCTCAATCTAAGCAGGGCCAAGGTTTCAAACGAAAATCTTTCATATCATAGCACTGAGAAATTGCAGAGGTAGTTCACTGCTCACTGGTAATAGCTGTTACAACTGTGCAGAGATGAAGTCGGAAGTTGGCTTACCTTCGGGGTCTTCTGCCCCCTGTTCCGGAAGGCTGAGTATTATGGCCAAAGCTGGCATCCGGCACAACTCAACACACTTGGCTCGAATGGCAAGTGCTTCGGTGGGGTTCATCTGGCAAAGTTGGATGAGTGCTTGCATTCTTATCCGGCCACCGGGGCCTTCCTCATCTTGGCGGTCGATGCCCATGCCGTTGCCGCCCATCAGCCCGATGCACACTTCGCGAAAGCAGTCAGGGGAGTTGGAAACCACCTGAACATGTGCAGGAGGAGAAAACAGACAAGGGTGACTTTAAAACTAGGCAATCACTAGGCAAGCTGTGTCATGTTGATGAATGAGTGTTGCAAGAAATGAAACAAACATTTTAAAGATCAGGAGAGATGCAGGAGGAATAACATTGTGGGAGAAATGTTATGATAATTTTTTTCTTGTTGAATGAGTCACTGAATTGGCCAAAAATTGCAAAAAACCACTTGCAAATGCAGATAAAAATGAAATTTGTGGATCTTAAATTTTCTGTCATGGGTAGGTAGTAGGTGTAATAGGTTTTTTGAATTCCACAAGCTGATCTTGAAAAGGGCCCAGTGGTCAGTCGACGTTTTAGTACTACGGGGAGAAGAAAACTAATGCTTGCTGCTTGTGCTTTATAGTGAATGTAATTAACTAAACACTGTGCAATATGTTTTGACAAAAAAATTCTTACTTACCCAGCATATCATATCTGGCCCATACTTAACATGTAACAAAATCTCAATGACCTCATGAATATTTAATACTGCTGGCAGTTCTGCTAATGCTATGGATATAACATCACAGATTTCTTCCACATAAACAATATTGTCAAATAAGTCAGATGATTTCGTGTAAAATTCAGAACCTCTTTGTTGGTGAATCTAAAAAATAAATTGAGATGATTGTCAGTTCATCATTTATCTATAAAGATATATAAATGACATTTAATATGAGAATAAAGTAGACAAATCACCTGTGAAGCCATAAACAACATTTCGCTGAGAACAATTCGAAGACGTCGGGTACAGTCAGTTCTCTCAAATTCAAGTGCAGGGCCGTCTTGCAACGATTGGATGAGAATACTATCGTTCTGAGAGCTTCCAACTTTTTGCCTTTAAAAAAATGAGTTCGTAATTTTAGTGGTTTTAGTGTCTTTCACGGAACTCTGGAAACAAGCAGATTAAAGACATAATTACGGGACACTCACCGAAGTATTTGCTCTTTCTTGACATCACTCTCGAGAGCATGAAAGTCAATCGAAAGAAGTGCAACTATTGTGTTCACAATTTCTATATCGGATAATATTGTCAGAATGCCCTTCCTTCCTTCGGAACACTCCAAGGTATTATCGAATGGTGAAATTAGACTCATTCGAACAAGACATGGTAAGATAGGGCGAATTTCGGTAGGCGTAAACTCGAGCAATTCTTTTATTTGAATGCTTTGCAGAGCTCTAAACACGCGAGGATCAACTTTATTCATAAGATCCATACTTTTGAGTGTTTGTGCCGCGGCTATTTTTTCATTTCAGTGTGAGTTTTACCAACATTTAGATTCTCCCCAAACGTAAACATCTCACCGGCAACCGAATGAAATTTGTAGGTTAGCTTTCACAGTTCCGGACTCAGCGCATGATTCGTACACATTCGTTCCAAATCGTTCACGCTCGGAAAAACGGCAGATTGCAGCAATTGCGCCTCCCGTATATGCAATGTGCCGTACATCCTTTTTGTAATAGAGGTGTTTCACAGATTTTCCACTTCGGTTACGAAGCTGAAATTGATTAAATAAGAGCGTCTGGCTCTCTTTTTAGTGCCAATAATCTGCCAGGAGAAAAAAAGACTAACTGGTGATATGTGCTGCATTTCCTATCCCTTATCATCACATTGCAGCACGAAGATTTTGGTGGAAATGGAGGACATCTTTAGACGTCCACGAAAACATCACTCCACAATGTCAATATAACTATATAAAAGTTGTCAAACATTCCAGAAAATTTTCGGAGAGTACTCTGCACGATGAAATGACCAACCATTTTACTGTTATATATTTACAGATCATCATTTTATCCATGATCCCCCCCCCCAAAAAAAAACATAAATACAACAAGCCAAATGTTTTCATTTAGGAACACTCCTAATTTCCTATCTACTCCAGGATAAGGGTTGGTTGTTTAGAAGAAAGCAAATAAATGGGTACCGCACAAGCAGAGGAAACACACGAGTTAGGTGCAGCAGCGCCCATGAGTTGGAATAATAATTAAGACATTGATCATGCAACAACCCTTCGTGTGGCTTCATCTAACGATTGCGAACGTAACGACACAAGAGTGAGGTATTGAGTATTGTTGTCTGTCATGGCCAATATGTATCAATCAAAGTCATTTTCTATATCATAGCCCATCCGATACGGCTTATTTAATACAGTTCATCCAGTTAAACGCCGACGGAAGGTGGAAGATGTAGGGGAAAAGTCGAATACTGAGCCCCAGAGAATATTGTGTAAACAAACCATGCCAAGCAATGATTTGCACTATTGACTGAAAATCTGGTACAAAAAGTTTGTTCTGAGTTTGTTTTTTGATTTGTTTTTTGTGATTCTCGAAAGCATTCAAGCTTGGTGGTGAGAATAGACTGTAGATCAAGTCGACTTCAATGAGCTAATCTCGTCTATGCCTCCCACTACCGACGTCCCACTTCGCGCCGCCTCGCAGCATGGGTGAATCAATCCGGCAAATCGAGATTGTCCCATAAAACGCGTGCGGAGGGCTGAAGGGCACTTAGTTCATGGATCAGCTCGCGGGCAACAGGTAATTGAACCTAATTACCAAGCATAGGGAGGGCTGACTCCTGTACTCGACTGCGAGCTGTTTTGAAGAACAAACTGAGTAAGTCGTAAGAAATGTCATGTACTCATATTTTACCCTTTAGTATAAAGACGTTGATTACGTTTGATTACAAAACTTTAGCACAAGTTTTACAAAATGCAGCAAATCTGGCATTGAATGCTGATCGACAATGTTTTTTGCACTTCATTTTTTCTCCAAGCTCAGGCAAATATTAGAGAAATGCTAAAATAATGGAAAAGGTATGAAACACGCGCATGAAACTGAATAACCCAAATAGTGCACTGATGAAAATTTTATCTACCTGCTGAAGTTCTAAATTCGCAAACAAAATTTTATATGAAGACGTCTCATTCTATCAAATTGTATTTGTATATGATTTTGACTTCTGAGCTAGTTAGCCCACTGTTGAGTAGAAATATCAGCATTTGGATAAATTTTGCGAAATTATGATAGTAAAAACAGAAAATAATGGAGTATGCCTTGGTAAATGTCTATGCAACTAAAATCTATTTCATTAAAGGTACCTTTAAAATAAAATTCAATTTAAAAAAGAAACTCATAAATTGATTATTCCAAAAAATTCGAGAATGTGATTTTCCAAACCCATGTCTGCTCTGATCGAAACGACAGTCCTTATATACCCTTTTCCAGCAAAGTTACTCAAAAATCCTCTTCGAAAATCTTCGCCCTGTCCAAGCTAAGTCAGTGCAGTAAAAACGTCAAGCTTGTGAATATGAGGCCACGCGTTTTGATTGATCTGCATGAAAATATTAATTTAGCCTAATACGTCTGCGTAGGACATAATCATATCTCTGATCTCGGCTTTGTGCAATCATAAGGTAAATCCAGATATAGAGATTGTAGATAGATATAGTTCATTCGCTATATACATGTTCAGAGAATTTTCAGCCCTAATTATAATGAGCCATTGTCCGGCAACTTTTAAGCCTCAATGT
>LVVV01431961.1:0-11865 GCA_001676325.1 Amphinemura sulcicollis
CTCGTTGTTTTGTCATCTCTGCCATCATATTTGTTAACGTCTGTACCTTGGCAGCGATGTTACCCTTTGGTGGCGGTACCATACGTGTCGGGGATTGTTTCTCGAATCGGTTGACGTCATCGGTGTGATTGACTCGGTCCATGTCGTCTTAGTTTCCTGAATGTTCGGTCGTCGTGTTGCACGTCGCAGTCGCTATGTTCGTGACGATGCATTTCCGTCTATAATGCGATTGCGTTTGTCATACGCGTGGTACGTGTCGATTTCGGTCGTTGACTTACACACGTACGCGCACAATGATTTTCCTTTTGAATGCATGGATTACGGATTTCGAGTCTGTTAATAGATTTTCGGAGTTTCAGTTCGGTTGGATGGCTTCTGGTTGCGATCCTTGTCGAGTGGATTTCGGTCTACTCTGCTGTCGCATGGTTTTCGGTTCATCTGTCTGTCGGATGCTGTCAGTGTACCCTAGTGTGCACGTACGGCTTTACGTATATTTCTGTCGAACGGTTTCTTCGGTCTTTCCTCTGCTGCGTAAGATGGCTTTCGGTCGGACTGCTGTTGAATGGATGGCGGTGCATCCCACTGTCGGTCGGTTTCGGTCGGACTGCTGTTGGATGGATGGCGGTGCATCCCACTTCTGATATGTTAACTTCTTATTTTTATCGTTCACGATTTTTATTTGGCGGATAATGAATACAAGGCATGTGTCCGGAGTGACATACCAGCCTGTACAGCCTGACTATCCACAGGACTTGAAAATGCTGATCCGGTAATTAGGTCCGGTGAAATGCCCGGTAAGTGAAAATGCCCATATGATTATGCCTAGCTAGTTGATAACACATGTAACCACTGCTCTTAAAATATTTGTTGCTTTATTTTAGGATGAGTTCGGTAATTTTTGCCGCGCTTGCTTTTGAACATACTGCGCTTCACTTGTTTACTTGGCCTTGATAAAAATGAGGTGTACAGTGGATTTACGTCAAAGATTTTTCTTGACCTAGACCCCTCCACTAAATAGAGACATCAAATTGCATAAAATGTCAGGAAATGACCTCAAACATGTCCTAAGGAAAACTGAGTTTCCCTATTGTGCTAGAGAGGCATTATCGAGAGTTGGTAGGTGTTTCAAGTTTGCGTCGTCATCTTTAACCTACAAATCCGTTCATAACTTTGTGATTATTCTGTCTGCTTTAACGTAAAAAGAATTACTAGATTTTTTAAAGGATTTAACTGGTTATAATATAATTGGTTCCATTTTTTAGAACAGTTATGTACAAGCAGTGGCACTGGGCGAGCGCCTACCACGGTGCAAATGGAATCGTCCATGGAGCTTATGGCAGAGTTTGTATTTTGCGAAATCGACCGCAGAGGACTTCCAAAGAGGGTAAAAAATAATTAGATGTCAACAGATCAAGTAAACTGAGCGGATGGAACATGCATCTAAATATGTCATATTATTTCTTTCAGAAAATGTCTGCATTACAAGAACTAAGACTACTCGAAGTTCTCTGTGATTACTTTGGTCACTCTGCTGGTAACAATGAAGCAGCAAGAAACACAGTTTTCATGTCACTTTTTCCACCTGCTCTCACAGAAAGATCCCGATTTCTTTCGAAGCTTGTGTCGATGTCAATCTCTACACGAAACATACCAGTACTCACTGCAACTGGCATCTGGATGCAGCAACTTAGTTGTACCTCCCAGTTTAGTTTGGATCTAGCTGCACAGTTAGTTCAAGACTTTTTTGTGCTTGTGCCAAAAGCCCTTAGTTGTTGGAATGATCTCCCAAGAATGGCACCGCAATTTGCTGCCAACTTTCTTACAACAGCTGCTGAAATGTACGGTGTTGATAAAAAATATAGGTTTCAACCGCCACCTGATTTGTTGCTAAAAATTATAACTCGGTGGGTTTCCGACAATCCTACACTATGCCTTGCTGCATTATTAGTGGATCTAAAACTGGCCTTGCCAATGGGCGGTATTCTCATGGCTGCAGTCACTCCGTTTGCTGGACTTCTGCGGTAAGTTTCGTGGCACATTATTATGTGTTATAATTTGACTACCCTTTGAAATATCTTGCTTTATAATTTTTTTATAGGTGGTGTGTTTTGGCACCATTACATTTTGCATCACTGGATGCATGTAAATCATCAAGCCAAGAGGTCTCTCCACCAAAAGAAAGAAAGCAGCTTGAAGCTTTGTACACTCTACTACATCAAGCTTTGCTTGAAAGTCTCCTCGAGTGTCATTCTCATCACCATGTTGTTCCCTCGAGAGACAATGTGCTATCGTCCCAACATTTAACAGCAATTGTCGAACCCATTCTAAGGTACAAGAAGACGTTTGACGAGTTGCCAAAAGAAGACGAGGAAAGGTGTAAAAGAGATGACAAAGCAATTGATGAAGCATTGAATAGGTTTGGCCAAGCTATTCAGGTTGCATTAGCTGTCGATTGCATTTACGGAAATGTTGGTAAGTTGACCATGGTAGATGCATTTGCAAGGTAATAATCAGCCAATTTGCAAACCGTAACCAGTTAAGGCTAATCTGCTCCAATTATTTCCTTTCAGGTGAGCTGTTCAAACAAATTGACACCTTGCCTGAGAATCAGCTACTCTGGATCGTTCTGAACAAGCATCGGAGTTGAAATTTGTCTATTTCTATTGATAGGGTTAATCTGAAAATGAAAGGAAATCTAGTATTCGTATTTAATCAACCTCTTTTTCCGTTTGTTATTTCAAGGCACCTAATTTTGGCTTTCAACGAATTACCTGTCAATGTCAATGAATTACCTGCTCTAACAAACTTGGCTAATCAAGAGCTTTATCATGTGTTTATTTTATTATTATGTATGCAAATACCATCTCAAAAATGCAGGTCCATTGGTTTGGTGGGGTTTGATTCTCCGAATGAACCAACATTTTTGAGACAATAATTGCTTATAATAATAAAATACACTGCCCATTATGAACAGAGTAATTAAGTTTGCACCATTATCATGGATATTTCTGGGACAAATACTAACAACGTCCAGACTGGAACTTCATGATAGGGTGACTTAACTTTAAAATAGCTTGGGTGGGATTTTGTAAAGGAGGTTTGCGTCAGTTTTAGATGAATAGCTGCTATTGAAAAAGTGTACATTGCTAACTCAAGTAAGTAATGTACCTTCTTTCTTTACCTGTTCCTTTTATACTCCAGTGGCATGTTATTGAACCAAGTATTTTGGATAAAATAACATGGATAATATGGTCAAACATAAACATAGCATTTAGTTCCAGTCTTAATTTTTCCTGTTTTGAAACTACTGCTAACGCTATGTTAAATAATATATTTTATTGTTCTGCTGTTGGTACCAGAACTTGCCTGATGAACTTGCTTGAAATTTGAAAATGATGGAATTGAAGAACTCATAGGTTATAAAACAGAATTTATTTTATCGTCGTAGAAGTCGTATCAAATTTAGTGGCAAATTTTTGTAACACTTGTATTCACGACATAAATGGTTTGTATCTTCTAGACTGTCTCAAAACCTCGATCTTTTTCTTGTCCTCATCGAACTTCTGACGCAGGTTAACCAAATCTGAAAACCAACGAACGAATGTCAATTTTTTGTCAAAAATACATCATTCCATCGTCAGCAATTTAAAAAATACTCACGGCGCATTTTTCCTTCTCGAATTTGATGTACATAGAAGTTTTTTAGCTCTTTCCTGCTGCGCTTTTTTTCCTCTTTTGCAATGATCTTTTTAATCACACTCTCTTTGCGAGAGAAGCCAGGTCTTCTTCCTCTGAAACGCAGAAAATAAGTGTTTAATTCAGTTAAAGTGCTTGCCTTTTTAACTCAGATTTTTTACTGAAAAGGCACAGATTTAACAGCTGACATACTTTCTTGTTACTGTGATCCATCCATCTTCATCAGGAATAAGTTTATCTTTATCAGCTTGGTGTTCTAAATCAGCAACCTTATCAAAGCCCATCATAAATGTCTTAACTTCTTCTTGCAGAGCTTTGTCATCTGGTATCTGCGCATTGTAATCTTTGCACCACTCTGGAAAATGTGCACATTTTTAATGGGCAGCTACTGCTGTATGAAATTATTTTAGGAAAACAATTTGGAGGAATTGTAGGATTTATAGAATCAATACATGCTCATCCTTTTTTGCAATGATATCACACAAAGATAAAAAAAGTCCAAAGAAATTAGATTTGGTTGTATTTCTAATAAAAGGTATCATTAGAGAGTCAATATATTGTGGCAATGTTTCCATCTAGTTAGCATATTAAACAACATGCTAAATCCAGGTCAGTGCTTACACGAGCAAGGTTTCAGCATGGGGTCATTTCAGGCAACATTGGCACCGATCAGCCAATCGCGTTCCTCCTTATCAAGTGACATCTGTGATGTAAACTAACTTTGAAAGCACAAGTTTCACGCTCAAAATCTGAGAGTTTTTCTCTCACTGTTTTTCACAATTGAATTTCACTGTTGAGGAATAATGCCAAAAATATTTTCCATTTCTAAAATCTTTTGATTTTCTTCTACATATCTTTATGACCTTTACAATTCAGGATCCCGATTCACCCATTACTTATTTCAACATCAAGTAGTCCTTAGATGTAGATTTAATACTGTCCTTGCGAGCTACTTACTTTTTAACCCCGTCACAACTCTGTGTTCAGCAGTGGAGAGGGTCAAAGGGATGGTAGTATCTAGGTTCAGAGCTGAGTGCAACCCTTCAGCAGTTTCGAAGACCACGTAAGCAATCTTAAACCCTTTCACGGGGGCATTATTTGGAAAGAACTGTGATTCTTCATTAGGTGGCACTGCTGCTGTTGGCTTCTCGTGAAAGAACACAGATACAACTGTGCCGCAATGGTCAAAAACGTTTTTCAAACATTCCTGAAATAATTATAAAGTAAAAAAATCAGTACCATAAGATTGCAACTAAACGCATAAGAATCTGATGTATAATAGTTGAGCTGGCATGACTTACCTCCGTGCAATAGGGTGGCACGTTGACAAGAAAAAGCGTGCGATCGGTAGGTTTCTCGGGTACTTTCTCTCTAACCGAATGTTCTTTAGCAAAGACATGATGCTGAGAGGAACTACCTTCTTCAAATTGAAATAGAAGCACTGTAAATAAGTAAGAGAAGTAATATTATTGTTACCAGAAAGTAAGGTTATGTTATTAATTGCAGGTATTTTGAAATTCTCGCTTCTATGGTTAGTACCTAACACTGAAATCTATCTGGTAGCAAAGAATTTGTTGTGATAAAAATAACTGAATCGTTAATTTTAACATTATTTAGTCAGCTGCGTGAGAAAATATAATTATAACTACCTTTAAACCCAGGCACGTGCACACGGTCATCCATTGCTGATATGAGCATAATAGCAGCCTACTCGATAGATGACACCTACCGTTCAAGACAGGCCGACAGCAGCCTTTTGAATCTGAGCAGCACGCTATGATTTCTTCATCACGTAGGCTTTGTTCCTCACAAGGTTGAATGTAAACAGCTGTTTATGCGAAGTCTGTCAATGTCAATCTGTCAGTTAGGCGATATGAAAAGCGAGATTCAGCGGCAATGTTTATTTGTTTTTGGTTTATCTTGTAGAGAGAAGAATCACGCATCAATATAATCACACTAAACAACGAGTCGTATTTCGAATTATGCTACTTATACGCTGTAGGTGCAAACAGGTCGTCCTAGACTTGCTATAATAAGCTGAACAATGTAGGGGATTTGGTAGTTGTTTCATGGCAGGATTTAATTGGTAAAGTGTCAAATCAATTATCTCTCTCGTTATCTTATCTCTATTTTCATTAATTGCAATTGGGAGGTACATGGCTGATGATGTATGTGTTTTCAGGTATGCAGGATACCAAATAGAATCTTCGTCCTGCATGACCAAGCCAGTGCCATTGTGTGGTTTAACAAACCTTCAACTACGGTTTTTATGTCCAACCGATTTGGAAGAGGTTCGTTTTTGGCGGGGGTCACCGATCTTTGTCGATTTCAGTGAAACATCTGTATCCATTTTAAAAATATGTAACAGACTGTCTAATACATTGCTGTCTGACATTTCAGGTTCGATACCTCTGCCAAGATTGGTTCCCTATCGACTATCCGTACTCATGGTATAAAGATATAACAACTAACCCTAGGTTTTATTCACTTGCTGCAATATACGAAGGAGTCATCATTGGCCTAATAGTAGCCGAAATAAAACCTTATGTGAAACTAAACCGAGAAGACCAAGACATACTTTCACACGTGTTTAATAAAAAGACTGAGGTTGGCTATATTCTGAGTCTCGGAGTGAGCAAAGACCATAGACGAAATGGCATTGCATCACTCCTACTCGACAATCTCATTTCGCATCTGACAACTGTGGAACATGCAGACTGTAAAGCCGTATTTCTACATGTGCTGTCCACAAACTCCCCTGCAATTAAGTTTTATGAATATCAGAAATTCAGGTAAGACCGTAAGACTTATACCAGTGGCATGCAGTGGATTCTACTGGGGAAAGCAATATTAGTAAGTTTTGAAACCACACACTTGCGTTCAAAGGGCGCATATAAACATTACATTTTAAGCTATTCCGATACCTACTTATGGTGCAAACTGCAAACTAGTGCTGCCAGGCACCTTTTCACCGAATAAGCCTATTTAAAAGTTTTGAAACTACACACTTTGACCCTAAGGGCACATATTTTATTCAATTTTAAAAATTTAGGAAATTCGCTCAAAACATTTCCAAAATCAATAAAATCTGAACAATTTATGCACCCTCCAGGTGCTAGCATGCACCATTAGTATTTGCACAGAATAACTTGAAATGCAATGTTTTTATGTGCTGATGTGCAAAGTGTGCACTTTAAGAGCTTACTAAAATGCACCTTCGATGCAAAGGTGAGCGACGATTCTAGTTTGCTAAGGAAGAAGTACTTCTCTTGCTTCCATGGACTGCATGTCACCAAGTTACACATAGATTTTCTTATCTGTGCCGACATCTATTTTTTAGCCTTATTTACTGTGACGCATAATCTTTATATTTTAGGCTGCATTCCTTCCTGCCATACTACTATTCAATCAAAGGAAAATGTAAAGACGGCTTCATATACGTGCTGTACATCAACGGAGGGCATCCACCTTGGGGACTTTAATATCCTTTACTACATGGAGGCATATCTAAATAATTTATTTTGCTGAGTAATATTGTAACTAAAATAGATTCGAGAAAAGGTACCTAAATGCCCACTTGCCTCTAATTTATTACTCATACAAAACTTTAACAGAGGCATTTTTTCCGCAGATATTCTCCCAAATCAACTGACCTGTTAAATTTAACATGTTGATGTGTAGTTAAAATCTAACCATTTAGGATATACTATCTATTCCATAGGATGAAAGAATCACAAAAAGTTTCTGCATACTGCATACCTACACAAATTTTAATAAAATTTCCAGTCACTATTCATCACTCGTTTCAACCGCCACCGTTCCTTAACTAGTACTCACTGACTATGTGAAGCACCTGTGCGGCATCATCTACCGCTCTGACCCGTGCGGAATTCCGCTCTGGCTCTGGGGCAAGATGCAGCGAGCCGTGCACTGGGCGTGGCCTGGCGTGCGTCGGGTGGTTGTGCAAAACGGCGCGGCAGTCCTCTCGTTTCACAGCTAACACCTGCCGTAAACCATGCTGCCGTCGTAACAGGGTAGACTAGCCAGACGGAGGCCCGGCATTCACTTTCACGGAACAAGGAAATTTACAACTAGCCAATTCATTGACATGCGTTGTGAACGCTTGGAAGCTCAATGTGAGAGAGAAAGTAGATCTTGGTTCGAAGCGGTCTGCGTTTCGTAAATTTGAAGAAACAAATTTTATCGGTTTAAATTTAAAGGAGAAAACTGATTTCAAAGTATTATTAATGCCGTTACTTGATCATAAAAAAATATTTGATCTCCCTTGTTTTAGAGTACACTGGAGCATGCCTATCAAATTCAACATGAAACTGACATTTCTTATTTTACAGCGTGTCTCAAATTGTGTGGAAACAGAATCCAAATATTCAAATCAGCAGCCGTGGACAGACTTGTTGGATCCAAGGATCCAGAACACTTTAACCTTCCGATCACACTGCGGTTGGTCAATGACCAACGTTCATGAGTGCATGTCAATGAATTTTATGAATGCAACGTCAGTGTCACATGCCATTTACATCACTGGAATTGGTTTTGTTGGTGTGACAACTGTGTGGCGGTAACAGTTCCTCAGCGTGTTGGCCAAGCATGCAACATGCATCCAGTTGTTACGCTTAACGAGATTGGTTCTGGGCGTTTATGCGCCCAAATAATGCTGGGATAACACCTGCACCGTTTCAGATATGTTAGTAACATGACGGGCCTCGGTTAGACTGACTTGCTCTGCGCTGATGGCGAAGAGAGCGTCGGACATGATACCGAATGCGATGCGTTCAAGGAGATTGGTTAGCATTGACTTTTGTTGGTGCTTATTTCATAATTTAATTTGCGTAACTCTTAAAATTTGAATTGAGGAATGGAAATAAATGTACAGAAATGAAACTACAAATTGGCTGCAGTCCCTTACAGAAATGCAAGGGAGCTAATGGCGTTTTCGACCGGCACTGGGTTAAGCGTCTGCATCGGTGCCACTTTTGCCGATCGACTGGCAGAGTCATGTGCTTTTGGTGTACTTCTGGTGCACTTTTCTTACACCGAGAAATTCAGTGGTGAGAATGGAAATCGGCTGACAATGCTAACCCAGTCCACACCGCGTGGTAGTGACCTCGCTCGATGCTATTGCAAGCCCATCATAGAGAAAGTGTCAAGCCAGTCCCCATGCAGGGCAGTCGAAAATGGCATAAGTTGAGAAGAAACTAAGGTTTCTTGAGTATTTTACCTAATGATAGCAGTCATTTGCCGGTAGACTGTAAGGAAAAAGAAATTTTAAAAAATGAGTTTTTTTTCTGCACACTTTTATCACATTTTTTGTCAAAATAATAGTATTCCTGCTTGGATTGACTGCTAAGTGCTGTTTAGAAAAGAAATTATGACTAACCAATCTGCTTGCACGCATCTGCTTTCCTACTCTGCCAATAATATTTGATTTAAAATATTGTTACAATTTAATTTTAATATGTTTAGGGTAGATGATTCTCAACTGCCACGAGCTATCCGCGTTGAGTATTGCAAACATGCTTCATTCATCGTTGACGGGATTGCCAGCTATTGTTAGCTTTATTTGATATTTAAATGAAATGTTAGTGCCGAGACTTTATCAAAATATGTCTGATCGTAGTTTAGTAGGTTCGGTAAACTATTATTATATATATGAATAATAGGCCTTAAAAATATGGAGATTCTAATTAATTAGGCAAATTTACACAAGTCTTTTAATGATAAATCTCATTTTTTGTTTGTTGCATTGTTGGTACACGGTAACTAACAGAAATTTTACAATTGCCGAGAGGCGGCACAAAATAATATTGACACAAAACGCGTTGTTGGAGCGCAATTGTAATAATCACGAACAATTCTGCTGAGCGTGTGTAAAAGAATGTTGTGCATCAGTATTTTATTGCGCAATTTGTTACGAGTCTGTTTTTACGCGTTGATTAGTTAAAGCTGTTCAAATTTTATTGTTAGTGGCCGAATATGAGAAGTTAATCGACCAATCAAAAACACATACGACATTTTAATCGCACAGCAAGAGTTTGATAAGCAGGAGCAAAAACGAACACTGAAAGAGCAACAAACTTGACTGGAATTTGTTTTCAATAATATGAAATGTTGACTACATTTGTTACAGAATAAATACATTAGCCATTATTGGATAATTTTATTTGGCCCAGCATCACGATTGAGGAACTACACTATCTTTGAGACTTCCTTGGAACAACAGTAAAATCAATGCAACTGATTGGCTGTTAATGTTTCTTAACTTCCTGCAATATCCTTCCAACTGTAGTGGTACTAGTAAGGTCGAAATTCCATTGTTATGCTTGATTTTTGAATGCAACCCAAGATTTTGATCGGTATAACAGGTTGCACTACTGTTTCTGTATAGTCATCTCAAATATGCACCAATACAATGATAAGGATATTAACCCGTATTATTTGTCGTCTCGTCAGCTTTTCTTGGATGCGATTATCGCAGAGTTCAAACCAGAGAGTAGCGCAACGTACAAATCTGAGCCAGTTCCAGGCTTCAAGCGAAAATCGCCTATTTCGTCACGCAGAAAAATTATCATTGCAGTTGTACTTCCCCGTTCACTGATAGGACCTGCCAATGAAAACACGACTGAAATATGTAAACAGAAGTATTTATTTCTTACTAAAGACCTACATGTTACATTTCCAAACCATTTGCATAGAATGTCATTAATGCTTTGAACACCTGTGGATTGTATTCTGTCAACTGGGGTCTACCGCTTTCGTACAAACACTTTTCAAATAGCGGTATCCGTGGGGACATCCATAGCAGATTTTTTAGCCCATCTCGGCCGTCCAAGTTCAAAGTGTTCAGCTGGAACACCATGAAGTGGAAAAGTCTACCATCTGTCTGAACACTCTGCAATGTTATTGGTTTCGGAAGATCCGCAATGTTGTCTCCAAAAGTCTGTCGAGCTTGAGCTGCGGCTATTGCAAAGCTCTTCATTAATGATCTACCGATGATTTGATCTTCCGTCACTTCCGTCTCGTAGATGTTCTTCACCTCTGAGGTATTGAAATGAAAAATCGCTGTGTGTGCAGTGAGGCGATCTTGGTTGACTAATGGAGCAATGTTTTTTATCTCATAGAAATTTTCTTTCTCTAATGTGATTGTATGCTTGATTGGGGTCAGGTCTGGGAGTTCGATATTGTTTGTGTTTGCCGTTGATGTTGGCAATGGTTTCCGAGACATTAACAATTGCTCTGCGGTTAGTTCTAGTTGAATGAGATCTCCTTCTTTCTCGAATGGAAAGGAGACAAGCCGATCACGGATGAGATATCGCTGGTCAACACGTTGGTGAGAAGTTTCGCAGAGCTGAATAAGTTGGGAAGTTAAAAGTCGATTACGCCGATAATCGGGGATGCCATAGACCCTCGGAAAGTTCCATGCTGGTCTTGCAGGGTCGTGAAGGTGTGGTAACTTTTCCTGGACGGCGTCGAAAACGTGTGAAGATAAAATACATCTTTTGACGATGTCGTGGATATTAGGATTAGATGGCTGGTCCTCAGCAATTAGGCTCTCAAGCAGCCCCTGACCTTCCAGCTCCACTGTTTTTGTGATTACTTTAGCCTGGTTTAGTCCTTCTAAAAGTGCATTGTGATCTCTATATTTATAGCAGGGTCGTTTGTTGTACAATGGATGTGTTTCGTCCAACGGTTGCGGCTTTGGACGAAATCCAACTATTTCTACTTGTTGGAAAACTTTTTTCTCTTTCAAAAGTTCCTGAGGACTATAAACCGGTATTCCTCTTGCCTGTAGCTCAGCTTTGGCTCCAGTTTCTCTTGGTGTCCGCTGGCCCTGGATCTTCCAGTGCTTCTTGAACATGCGATCCAAATGCTGGCTGGAGAGCACTTGCGAGAGCCTCATCCTGAACTGACTCGATTGATGACAAATAGGTTAGACACAAATTATCTGCCGTTCTAGCAGACGGCTTTATTTTAATATTATTATTGCAAGTTTTTCAGGAAATTGAAGAGTATTGGGCCAGAGATCCAGCAGCAGAGAAACTAGGCAACGACCTACCCAGACCTAACCTTACCTTCCTTTTTCGTCTATTTACACACTCTCATTGTGTTTGTGTGGAAGTGTGCGTGTGAATAACAACGTTCATAAACCTA
>LVVV01431962.1:0-11873 GCA_001676325.1 Amphinemura sulcicollis
AGAGAGAGAGAGAGAGAGAGAGGGTAAGCCACTGGCGCTAGAAACCTAAACGGAGCTTTACTTGATTATTTTCTTATAAAACCCAACCGGTTTGAAATTCATTTTAAGCTTGCTTGGGTCCAAGTGTTACTATATATCTCTAAGTTCTAACTATCCGCATTATAGGAGAATCTAGCGTTCAGTGTGCGGTGCCGACTGCCTAGTCCTGCCTGAGCCGAACCGTGTGTTATAGCGTGTAGACAACCTTGCCTAACTCCACACTGGCAACGCCGGCTGAGGGAGGGTCATGGTCAATCAGGCCTGAAAATCACTCAAATTAATCGAACGCTAATTACCTATCAAGACTATCTCGACTCTTGCTGTTTTTATCGATGACCAAATAGGTAGGATTTTTTATGAAGACACTGTCACAATGTGGTCTATCTTTCAGAAAATATGTTAATTGTGTAAGCTAGATATATTGACAGAGTTATCACTTTAGTTATTTTTCTATAATTGAATCTTAGAATGCAATCAGTCATGTTCGATAAAATTCGATTGCATTCAATTCCATTAATACCACGAATTAATAAAGAACGTCCATTCTGAAACAATATAAGCATCAAAGTAACAGATGCCTTCAAGAGAACTATTAGAAGATTCAATGATCATAATGGACCTATTCTTGTGCTATTCGAAAGCATTGGAATATTCAGTACAATGGCAGCACAAGTGGGGGATGTGTTCTTTAAGAAAAGAATGCAAAGAAGAGATCGCAACGTCAGTGAGCCCCGAGCTGTACTCTAAAGACTAGATTAGGGGGCGTCACCGTCCATACTATTCAACGTTGTGAGTTTGTGAGTTATACCGAATCGCAAATGGATTGGTCATTCGTAACTTAGTAGTATATAGAAGAACTGTGATAGAAGGCAAAATGGAATTGGTCGATATCGATAGTTAATTCGAGCATGAGCTTGATGGCCCGAGGGTATGATATTTAACTGCATGCTCATCGTGATTTCGGTAAGGTTGGGTGAGAAGGCATGCAGACATTGGAGTCGCTCGCAAACCTGCCGGCCATGGCCATAGGAGGTGACTGAATAAGGAATTTTGCAGTTGTGCCCAGGGTGAGGTTTCCGATGTGATTTTCGTCCGTTTATTGCCTAGTCGCGAGCTAAGCCATAAACAGGACGACGCATCAAGAAGATTGCAAATTTAAAAGATTTTGACTAACAGTCGATCACAGTGCGAAACAGCATAATTAGTATGAGATGCCGGTTGATTTTCCACAATTTTGTTCTGTTTCGGCACTGCATGCTACCGCCAAAGCATGATCCTCAATAGGTCTAGAGTCCGAAAGAATCGGAACTAGGTATTTATATGGGTAAAAGGTTCGGTTTATGATTGCGAAATAAGAATGTTTCAAGTTATTATTTCCAATGCTTATCGGAATGAAAGAACCGTGGCGGTGGGTTTTCGCATTTACCTGGACAAACAGTCGGCCAGTCGGAAAGCAATGGTGCAGCATATTATTCATCATCATAACAACGGTCTGGGCAGGGTCTGGAACTGGGATCATCAATGGGAGAAAAGATTGGTCCAAACTTCGAATAGAGTTTATTACCGTGGCGTGGGTAAAAGATGGTAAAAGGTACTACTTATAAGACCTAAAATACGCAATTTTGGAATTGTGGCGCGGGGCTAGGGGCGCGGGGCGCGGGGCTAGGGAAGAGCCACAAGCTACATGGGTGGTTGTTTATAGCGTATTTCTATAAATTTGGAACATCTTTTGTTGCACTGCTTCGTTGAGTGTTCTTTTGAAGATGCGCTGTACCGCGTTTTATATTGATCCTTTTAGTCATATGCAGCAACGAAATTTGAAAAATGAAAGAAGGAAATGCGAATCATAAGTGAATTTTAGTTTCCATGTTAAGTTGCGTTAGGGGCTTGAGCCCGAAGGAAGAACGTCTTAAAATAAAACAGCGCAATTGTATTTCCTCTTTCACCCAAATAGAACTGTTAGAAATAAAAAGAACCACATCTAAGGAATTATGGTCGACACCAAACGAATAAAATAGAAACAAAATATCCGAGTCCAGGAGAATGAATTTATTAACAAACGAAAGTGTTTAGTTAACTTTTGCGCTTCTCTTCGGAGCGATACATACAGAGACGCAATAAAATCCCTTGACTCCATGATCTAACAAACGAAATTACAAAGCGAGAACTCTCGGGTAAATAAACATATCTATTTGAGAGAAAGAAAAGAGGACGTTGGGTCCAATTGATGCCTCAAGCGAAAGAGAACTGCGAGATGTTAAAATTTAACGAATATTTTTTACGATCATGCCACTTTTGAGACGTTTTGAAGTTTTTATATACTGGTCTGTACTGTAGTATGTGTGGTGCCGTGTGAAATATACTCATTTTCATGGAGTCTCCTCTCTCAGATGAACACTTTCTGGCCTAGAGTTTCTCGGTGATATCTTTCGTTTGTTTCAGGCTCAATTTTGGACGAGCAATCATTCGACTCTGGTATTGACAAAACAAGGGTTGAAAACACAGCGTAAGCTTTTCCTGGTCAGGAGTTGGTCATTTTTGGAAAAGTTTAGCAACATAATCAGACCACTGGGTGTAGACTAATGATTCCATTTGGGATATTTTAAATATTTCATTTTAGTTCCTAAATTTGATGTCGATACTATGGTTAGGAGCAAAGATACTAGAGTAGTACAACTCTGTGGTACAACTCACTGGTGATTGTGAGTAACTGGTCTAACTAGGTATGTAGGACTACTCAAATACCAGACAAGGAAGTCTGATGATCTGAGACTAGTGCAAGTGATCAGCTCATAGCAGAATGCAACAGACATGCCGCCACCTGGACAAGCTGCCGTCTGGTCCAGGGCGAAGAGTGAAGAGTGAAGACAGAAGACTGAAGAGTAAAGAATGAAGAATGAAGGGCTGGTGCATCGGAGATCACGCGAATTCTCGGCATGCACATTCTCGCAGTGTCTCGCCATTTGCCGATACAAATTAGTATGCATTGCAAAAAAAAATCGATTGCCGATTCCAAAAGAATGCCACTTAATATTTTGTTTTTGACATATTATTTCGGAGAACGATATAATTATTATAATTGTCGTAGTGTTGTATTACGTTTATATTTATTACCTAGCAGGTTTTTCAGCAATGACAATTTTCTTTGCAAGCCTGATTGATCCACCATTCGGCTACAATAAAAGTAATTATCTTGGCAGATCTAATATTATGCATTTAAGTTATTCTGTCTGAAATGCTTCACAGCGTTGCCAATGGGCTTTTAAATCCTTGCAGATGTGTGAATTGGGTAAGTTGTTTTTAAATAGGTTTGATGGCCAACATTGTGAATTTGTCATTACACCAGTAAAGGAGCAAACGGATATTCCTGCATAAATTTCAAGTCAGCTTTAAGCATGGCGTCTGGTTCCGAACTGACCTTACAAGTTTTAGACTTGTAAATCGTAATTACTTTGCCCTACGGTTAAATATTAAGGTAAATTGGTGTTGTGCTGCTATCATTGGCTGTGTGTCTATCGACACAATGTTTCAAAACAGTACAAGATGGCTGGACAATTTGCATTTGTTTGACAGGAAAAGGATTCAAACTTTGAAAATCACTGACCATTTGTTCTCTGGTTTCTTGAAGGTTCGTCAACCTTGAGTATGTAAATTAGATTCATCAGAGGTAAGGAGAACATGAAAATAACAAAAGACCTTTTGACTGGTTTTTGGTATGGAACATGCAAGCTCGTTTATGAAACGTTAGAAAATTTGACAATTGATTTCAATGAAGCAAGAAGAGTGATGTATGCAAAACTAGCAGCAGCGACCTGCCATCACTATCAGCTGTTGGTCACTTTCTGGTTGTTCGCGCGCGCAAAACTTGTATACTTGTTTAACTGACATCTTCATAACAACAATTCAAACTATTCAGAAAAGCACCAACACCGTATGTATACCGCATTACGGACACAAATCAGTGTTGATGTAATGTGTGGTATTCTCACAGCACAGCACAGCACAGCACGGAACTGCAAATCGTTGAGATTGCTTTAGCCTCTCCTGCTCACACCACCTTACACGAATAAGACCATAAACGTGTGAAACAGAGATAAAAATCATTTTCATATCCAACTTATACGTGCCTACTCTTTGAGAAGGTTCGAAAAATCGTACAGAGAAAAAAGGAGTCGGTTTGTCAGTGTATAAAAAGTTCGTATATATGATGTTGATGTGAGATTAAAGATCTGTGTCTATGTGTGTACGTATAATTAGAGATTTACCAGGTTATACGAATGTTCGGGTTGCGAGCGGCTGGATCGAGTGAGGATCCTTGTGCATCTCACATCTCACTGACCAAACCATTATGATAATCTTACTCTGCCGATGAAGAAGAAGGAGAAGGAATAATGACCACCGTTTATACAGTTGTTATAGGAATCATATTTAATAGCCTAGCCAAGCTCCAACAAGCTTACAATTAACAATTTATCAGGCATCCAGCATAAAGTTGATAGTCATTTAATAAATAGCTAAGAAACAAGATGATATATTTCCGTTGGCTGCTAGCTTCAAGTGGCTTGCCGTTTCCGTCGCCTTGGGCTAACATTTATATCTAGATACATCAAAATTATCATCTATGCAAATCATAATACTACTCCAGTTTTTATTTCCTTTTGTTTTCAACGAGCAATATCAGTTCCATTTTCGGTGTAATTTGAATTCGTATAATATGTCTGAGTCTGAGGCTGACACGCAATTCTTGCTTCAAGTAGTGTAATGATGATGCGATATGCTGCATAGTGAGCCGGCCACAAACCACCAACCACATGGGATTCGGAATTGATGACTTTATTCACAGTTGCTAATGTCATTTATTATTAATTATCGTAAAATAATCGAAGAAGTTTATTTCAACTCTTGTAACTGTGAGAGCATATAAAACTTGTGAGTGATAATTAATTGGAGCCAGGAAATGTGACTGCAGCGAGTATTGCTGGCTTAAAGAACGTTCATTTCAAGGAAAGATTATGACTCGAATTATGTGTCAAAGGGGAGCATTTAGGCCGTGATGAATTGGGTCCACATCCACTGCCATTATTTAAGACAATTTACCTACATTAACTTGCATACTATAGCTATAGCTATAGGCAAAGTGCCTGGAGGCATTGAGAAAGAGGTATCCAAATATCATTTCGATTCGGCATTAAAAACCCAGTTAGTCCACTTTTATTAATCAATAAAACAGTAGGATACATTTAAACAAATTCAAAGCGAATTTTGTGTGAATAATTCTATTCGAGTAAGCACCGAGCTGAGAATCTTCAGGCACGAAATGCGCACGAATATGGGATCTTGTATATAAAAAAAAAAAACATATTCTAGACTGGAACAGTCTTCAACACCAAGAAACAAGTTCTGATGTCGTACAGTTTATTTTATAATAACTTGAAAATCAGCAGACCGTGGACCATGGTAAACCTTTGATACAAAAGCCATACCTTTATTTTATTTATTATATACGCAAAGAAAATTCATTAAAGCCACCAATAATTGGATGCATTCACATGCTGCATTCTGTGCTAAAGAATCACAACGTATCTCGAATTGAGAACGCTAATATTAGAGTAAAACGTTAGAAGTATAGTAAACGTTGAAACACAATGCAAATGTTGAAGACTTACCAAAAACCTAATTAAAAGTTATACGGGATTCGAGATACATATCTCATTACATTTCACACAATAAAATGTATTAAATGTGGCGTCTTATTGCAGTGTAATATGACTAAATGCTAATTTTCGTGTTCTATTCTCGCAAGAATTCTTCGCCAGGTGAGATTCGAAGGAAAACTTTTGGTCAAGGTAAATTTCAAATGCAGACAAACTTGGAAACATAATTTTACCAAAGCGTTCTTTACTCTTCTTTGGCGTTATGTTAAACAGTCCACACATGCATTTCCATTAAAGCAAGCGATATAATTTATTCGGTAGACAGGGCTGTTATTAATTATGAAGTATACCTTTTTGGTGGTTAGTGGTCAAAGATTAGTGTAGTTAGTCAGAAGTGGAAGGAGTCGCACCTTGCAGTCAGTTCAAACGTGTGGCTATTTCACTGATCACGTTTACTCGCATAATAAACGAAAATTTTGATCAAATAACCAAATGCTATACTTGCATACACCTGAAGGTAAGATCAATTGATCTAGCAAAGGTAATGCACGCCTTTCCAATCAAAATTCATTCCAGAACCTGAGAGATAAAATATGTAATTTTTTTTTGCGATGGTTTCAGACCGAGACCGAAACACGGAATTGATGTCTCCTTTTTTTTTAGAGACAATGGTATTATTTGTACTGCGTTTTGTATCAGTCTTCCACAATCACGACCCCTTTACTGACATCAGAGGAACTACCATGCTCATTTCTAGCAAGTAGATTTTTCCTGTTTTTGAATTCATTTTCCAGCTCGTATTTAAGAAGGGTGCCATGTATGAGTAGTAGTAGTAGTATAGATAACCCTGTTTAAGTCACGCACTCTCCAAGTAATTGCAGTTCAATTATTAGATTACTCGTGAAGACTAGTACCTAGACATACAAGTGCACTTCGGCTGTGGACTATATATATATACACTATACAACCCCTTCCTTGTAGCTGTCTGCTAGCGCAGCTGATGCTAGCGCAGCTGATGCATAGCACAGCACAGCAAAGTGGGAGCAGGAGAAGCAGCATGCGAACTTCACGATGTTTCGCTCTGCAATATAGATTTTATGTTAAAAACTGGAAATATTAGTAGACACACGTACAGGCTGTTGCTTTCAGAAGAAATCAAATTATCCATTATGCTCATATGCGTGTCTGCGATTTATCCGTGGAGTTTTCGCTCTTGGATTTCAGTTCGATAGGTCGTGTTAATGGAATAGAGATGATGTGTGCAAACTATTTTATCTACTAACCGTGCGGTACACTTGTTCATTTCCAGTTATCGAAATTTTTCACGCAACCGGTAGACGTTGTGTGCTTTCTGCTTAAAGGAGTTAGCAATGGAATATAAAAAAAGCGGATAAATATACTAAAATATGAAAGAGAAGAAGAATTTGCGTGTTATTAGACAAAGGTAGAAAAGTAAGCGATGATACAAAAATTTTGTTCAGGTAAAATTGAATTTTGTAGACAATAATGGATGTTGTCGTACCTAATAAGTAATTGTGGCTAACGGATCGGATCGGATGGGTAGGTAAGGCACTCAGCAGTATACCCAAGAGTCCCAAGACCAGAGCACGGTGGCCGTTTGTATGGTGCAGCCGCGACATGACCTTCGCTCATGGGGCAGAAAAAGTGATGAAATGCGAGCACCGTGCCAGGCGAGCACAGCCGGCCCTCCTTTGTAGAGCAATTGTGTTGCTAAGATCGGAGTCGGACCAATCTGATGGTATCGCCTGGTATCGCGAAATATCGATAGCTTGCTGATTACTACCGAAACGAACGGGACGACTTTTGGATACGTGTCCGCACCTCTCAACTCTCTAGGTGGTAAAAAAAGGTTCTCGCTCTCGCGAGCATGATGTCGTCAAAGAAAATGAGTGAAATGATCTTAGTCGTGTGATCAACTTGATTCCTTCGCTCAAGTTTGATTGCTGTAGCAAAGCGACAGACCGCACTGCAAATGTCCGTGAAGAAACCTCAACTAACTTTTTAGTGGTGTTTTTTTTCGTACACAATTTAACCATCAAAACTGTTACATTTTTTGCTAGGCTGCTATGAAGAATAATCATGTATAGGTGTCGGTTTGTTTAGAAGTTTTTTTAGTCCTCTTTTTTGAACATTAATTTTCATAAATTTGGCGAAGCTGAAATCGGCAGTGGGTAAGCTTCAATTCACCGAGGCGATCATGTGTCTAGATGCAATTAAGTAGGAGTTCGAGCAGCTGTTCAGACAATATAGCTGTGTTATGATAATGCGTTTAGCTCAGAACAAAGCTGGTTTTTCGTTAATTGTTATTAGTAAAGACTGAAGAGTGAAGAGTGAAGAGTTATTGCTCAATGATGCCACCGTTGAATGATCCGACGAGCAAGAATGAAAAATATTCTTGAAAGATGAAAACGAAAACAGAATTTGTTTTCGCCATGTCTTTACAAGATTAAATAAAGATTTAATAAATGATTTAAAATGGAGGGGAAATTAAAGGCTGGTGTTATTTTTAGCGTAATTACCTACTAATTAGTTGTTTAGCTAGTGACCATCGAGATATAAATGACATGACAGATCGAAAACAGTATCCCTGGCCGATTAAGCCTAATGTCAGAAAATATCTATTTGTCCCAACAGGCGTTGGGGATGCGGGCGTTGGTCGCTGGATTCTGTGCAGGATGGCGCAAAAAGGTACAAGGACCACAAGGCATAAGGCTCTCGCCTGTTCATCATCGTTCATCACGTTCCGAGACGACAATTAATCTGGCAGGACGCGCTGTAATTCAAAACTTGTGTTTGAAAATGAGGACTCTCGATGATTATGAACGGCACAAAGGGTTTTTCGAAAGAGAAACTAAGAAGGGAACACCTGAGTGTTGTTTTGTACGTGCAACATTCTAGTTCTAATCTTCGTTCGAAAAACACCTAAAAATCTTCAATTAAAATTCATTAACTCAACGCGTAAGTAAGGTAATAAAAGATGAGGGAGACGAGATTTGTGATGTGCGAGACTGTTAGTATTATAGTATATGCTTTTTGGTTTTAACTTTGGCTCTAATTATCACAGTTTTAACAAGCAAACAGAAGAAGGGTAGATATATTTATAAAATAGAGAGGGAACGAGGGAGAAAGAGAGAGAAAGAGAGAACGAATGAGAAATAAGTTTCTCATATTTCCTTTTTCCTTCCGTAGTACCAATATAAACGTTAGCCAATCTGTCAGTGGTTGGTCCAAGCTATAAACAAGATCCTTAGCCCTTTACAGAAATACCAGAAACGCAATGAGAAATTTTATCAGGGGTTTCTTTTACAAATTTCCCTTGGTCACAAAACTTCAAAGACATCAAATGCAAGATACAGATTAATAAGACATCGAAAACATCAACGTAAAGATTAGACCAATTTTTTTAAACCAACCCCATCTTTATGCATTTCAATGACTATTTTACAAATCAATAATCCTATGTTAGCGAACTGGAACGTGGTTAATTATTTGACATCTGCTGCATCAATGCAATTGCAATCAGAAAAGACATGCATGTTACCAAACTAATAAATTATTCGACTGACTGATATTTCCTATTTCCTATTTCCCTTCTTTCTTTTCATATTTGCGTGATTCTTTGTTGGTTCAATGGCTATATCAATGGTCAAGCTATGGAAGCAAAAGTTCCGTCTCGTCTCGTCTCGTCTCGTTCTATACGCGCGTTCGATTATTTTAGGACTTGTACGCTTGTAGGCTTGTAGGCTTGTAGGTTTGTTACAGGTAACTGGCTAGATCGTGGCAGGCAAGCTTACACTCGTAAGTCGTAACAGCTCAAAATCAAGTGTGTACGCCTCGACCTAGCTCGATTGCGTGTTTTGCCTGTGAGCACGCTTACTCTCCAGCCTTATACCCTCACGCAAACCAGACAAATGTTATGTTCTTTGATTGACATCACATACAATTGCACTGGGGCCCTGATAGAAAAACTAATGCTTAAAGACGAGAAAGGGAGAAAAAAAGGTATAGCTAGATATGAATTCTTATTTTGAATAATCATAGTTAATTCGAGCTTTATTTTCTTTTAGGTATATGTAGTATTATAATAGCCTTTGGGTTGGTCCTAATCACAATTTTATTCTTGCACGATTATACGATAGTGTGCAGAGTGCCTGGCTTTTTTTAGTAAATATCTTTTTTTTTACTGTTCAAAGATATAGGAGTGCTGCACTGCATGAATATATGAAAGCAACGATTAAAAAACGCAATTACAATATTTCTTAGGTTTTTATGATTCAGTTGTTAACGATAGGACGAAATCTGATTGCAATCTCATTTTGGCACACGTTCGAAGTTTAATAAAAAATGCATGAAATGCTATGAACATTTTTCAACCGATAATCGTCCATGTAGGTCCAATTCAGTCCTGGTATGTAAAACCCTATATAAGATTGTCGCTGTCTGTTGAGCACATAAGCGAAAACGCTATCTTTTAATACCCAATTCAGCACGAAAATTAACAAGTGACCTTATAATAAAGTACATTTTCTGTTTTATCAAAATTACTAATCACGTCTCCATCACTGACCCCTCCCCGCCCTTAAAGGCATTTATCATCATTCCAAATGACCGTGACAGGAAAAATACATAATTTAACAATTAAATCTTGCTCATGATCATGAGGTAGCAGGCAGGCGGCAAGTTTTCTTCGAGCAATAACTCTTTAGAAGTTAACAAGTCTGCTCATAGACATAATATAATACTATTTTATAAAACAGTTGTTAGTTAGTCTTGTGTTTTTAATTACGTTTGGCTCAAGCCAGGTATGTAGGTAGTGTTCACTCATAGAGTAGACACCTATAAGTTGCTAAGAGTGCGTGTTATGCGAATGTGACCAGAGAGGAATTGAATTGCATTGCCGGGCCAAACTGGCATTAGCACGCCAGTGCCTCCTGTCATGCACCATTCGGCCAAGTCCAAATGAAGCCCATCGTGCAGCTCGCGGACTATTTGCGCGTGTCTTACTATTTCAACGTAAGACTAAGAAGGGAAACCAAGAATGGGTTGCCTTTGCTATGAAAAATAAAACAAGAAAGCAGTGCGAGTCGAGTTTTGAACAGAACAGGGTTAGATGTAAACATTTCATAGTTTGCAACCCTTCGTTTGTGAAAGCGTGGGATATTTAGGAGACTGTTTACACGGCAGTTGCTAAAGCTGGTATTTGTTCGGTACGTTTTAGCTTTTATACTGACAGCATAGCTTAGTGAAGCCAATTGAAGACGATATTTTTAGATATATTTTGGTGGAGTGTTTCATATTGGTGATGTAATATTACTTCCATGTTGATTGGTGAAATTGAACCGACTCAATAGCTATTAAGAAAAGCGTGTGACATATCTTGATGAAGAGTAACATTTTCTTGGCATGATCCACGAAAGGTAGCTTAGTTTCCAGACTTGCGCTGTAAGGCTGCAGTTCTGACGGGAAAGCATCGATTCTAATGCAAAATCTGCTGTCTGGAAATTATTTTTGCATTTTCGTAAATAAAAAAGGGTTGAATGCACGTCATGCAATAAAATGATTTCGCCCCAATTACCATGCACAATCTTTTAAACTATTGATTGCTAGCGGTTTATACGATAATACCAGTTGACGAATTTTATTCGCAAATTTTTGCTAAGAATGTTTGACGTTCAGAAAACTTGCCTTTAGTTCGAAATATATAAAGAAATTGACGATGAAATTTGGCATGGGAAAGAGTAAGTTGCGTCATAAGTTGCGTACGAAATAAATTTCTTCTTAAAATCATTATTAGTATCTGGTATAGTAATATAATAATAATAAAAACTGATAATTATTCAAGATTTACGGACTTAAATTAATTATGTATGCTCATTTTATTTCGAACAAAAATGCTTCAAATCTCTTCTAATCTACAGAAGCTGCAGCCTTCCTAATTGCGATAAGAACTTGAGCAAGAATTTTTATGTTTCATTAAAAAAAACTCGCCCAAATGCAAGCAACGCTAAAATAAATAAAACACCATCTCTCTACGAGGCTACGGAATCAATGTTAAGCGAGGGGTCCTGCTATATACGCCACGTCTTTTTAATTAATTAACTTTTCGAGAAAAATTAATAATCCTTTTATATTTAAGACATTTCTTCCCCCCCCCCCCCC
>LVVV01431963.1:0-11873 GCA_001676325.1 Amphinemura sulcicollis
ATATATGCATGACATAGGAATTTGAGAATTGCATTTGGATATATCCGCCACAGCCATGTATTTGAAGGCGTTCCTAGTAGATTATGCTTGTGAGTGATATTTGAGACGGAAAAGGGTAGCTTTAAACTACAAACCCGACGTATCCCCGCAGTATGGCAAGCTTGCTCTTGGCGGCGGGAGCCCCGGGCATGCGTCATTCGTTGCCCAACGCTCGCATCATGGTGCACCAGCCATCAGGCGGAGTACAGGGACAGGCCACCGACATCCAGATCCAGGCCGAGGAGATCATAAAGCTCAAAAAGCAGCTCAACGGACTTTACGTGAAGCACACTGGACTCACACTTGAACGCATAGGTAAGTACCACCACTGACGCCAGTAAGAGGGCATTACGATATTTCATATTTTCATATTCGATATTTTCATTCATGTGAAATGATGCCATCTACTGTCATAAGTCACATAAGCTACAGCTCTACAGCTATACAGCCATACAGCCAATAGGAACACCAATAGCGGCCGAATGGCAGCGGGTACTTCTAGTTAGTTTATAATTTTCATATCTGTTGTTTTTTACTGTAGAAATATCTTTCCCTTTGTTTAGGAAAATTATGTTTCATATTTTTGGGTATCGTCTTCACGCTATTCTCTTCACAAACACACCTCTTCCGGAGTAAATTCGGTTTTCTATTGCAGACCTAAGTATGGAGCGAGACAAGTTCATGTCGCCGACTGACGCCAAGGAGTTTGGTATCATCGACTTGATCCTCGACCACCCGCCCAAGCACGGGTTGGCAGCGTCCACCAAGGATATTCCTGAGGATAAGGCAGTTCCGAAGCTCAACGTCGCGCCCAGACCACTCGTGTGATGGGAACTCTTCGGAGCAGCTGGCCAGGCTTTTAATTCAGTCCTTTGTTGTTGAAGATGTGATGGTTATTTTTTATTTTTATTAAAATATTTGTCTCATATTTGCAACTATAAAGTGTAAGGGAGAATAAACTGTATTTTTTTCTTGTATAAAAACTAATAGATAATTTCATTCAATTTTAGTTTAGCACATGTCTCTATCGATCTCTGCAGAAGATCCTCATAATACCCACCACAGAATTGAGATTCTACCGTTTCCTCTTTATAGTAATATTGAGACTCATGGCTACTGCTACGTGATATTACCTAGCACTAGTCTTGAAATCAAAGTTTTGAACCAAAATCAGTGCAAATATTCTTAAGTAGCATATACCTGTCTTCCAAAACCCCTCATCATCCGGGGGGATCTCCCCTCTGCCATCCTGTCTGTAACTTTTGGAGATTAAGAAGTTTGAAAACTTAAGACTGCATATAGATTCGGGAAATGCTAGTTAAGGTTTAGTTTTGACAAAAAATTGACTATGCATCCTATCCAGTTGGGGTAAAAATTGGCACATTGTATTTTTTGCCTGTGGTGCAAAAGCGCGTTGAGAGTTGCTTTTATTTATCCTCAATGAATCTGTTGTACTCACTCGACTTCCACCAAACTCTCTGCCAAAGCAGAACTAGTCCTGTGGACGGTGGTCACCCATCCAAATACCCAACCCAGTGCAATGTTGCTCTATCAAAATACTGCCAATGGCAGTGCAAGGATTTTCGGTGAATAAGTACATGGGAAATAAAGAGTAGTAAGAATCCAGATTTGCTGTAACCACCACCGACGCCTTTATTAGGTAGCCTATCAACTTACATTAAGGGTTGCAGCAAAAACATTTCGTCTTTCGAATTATATAAAAGCAGCAGTTCTTACATGTACTGCACAATATGGCGTTGACTTGCGCACTATAAGAACTAGCAACAAAACTATTCAGTTACACGCAGACATGCTCACGAGCAGTTACAAAATTCGACAACATTAATCGAGAAATAATCTCACATTCTCACACTATTGGCACTATTTACATTTTACACTGCTCACACGAAATTTACATCAACAAAATTAATTATACCAATTCACTCGTTTTACAACAATCTTTTACACATTACAAACCTTGTCTATCACAGATTTTTTTCGGGACGTCACCTTTGTTGTTTTATTCGGCCAAAATAATTCACACCAGGGCACCGGGGCATTCGCCCACGGTTATTTGAATAAAATTTTAACTCGCTCGTGTCCCATCATCAGTTAATTACAAATTACAAAAAGACAAAAAAATACAACAAACAAATGAATCATCCATTCAATCTTCGAGTATGAAGTTATAATTACTTATTAGGGTTCAGTTATTCGTACGACTTTTTCAACCATCATCATGACGATTGCATGCCAGAAAATCTCTGCGCACCTCGCAATTCTACTTTTCTTGAACACTTTTGAACTGAAGTTTGTTCAAATTGCAAAATTTTAATTTCTCAACAAGCCATAATTCGCAGTGGTTCATCACAGCCTACTTTATAATAACTCGATTGACCTTTGTCCGTTAGTGATATGCGAAATTACCTAAAAGACACCGTTTACTTCGGTAAAGAAGAGAAACAAAGCAAAAATAAGAAGTCAGTTACTGTTGTCGATCTCCAACAGTGAAAATTGGCATGGTGTTAACGTCGGTCCGAATCAAAACGAAAGTACCCAGCGATCGCGAATTCCCGCGACACGTGTGCTGGTGATTACCTATGACGTGGTTGCAGCGCGAAGCCAGACCAGCGGCCAAAGACTCGATCTCTCGGGCAAGCTCTAATTATCGAGTCGACATTCTTCGTGTTCATCTCGTTCAGAGTCGCGGGACGACCAAGCAAGACGTGCCATTTGTTTCTTGGCTCTACGGGCTCCTCTGCCGTATAATTTGCACCCGTCCCAGGAGAATGTGCAGCCTACTCCCACAGTCGCATCACTCTCGAGCACTTTTTGCCCCACCGGGGGCGTGAACCTGGCGATCGCCAATTGTTGGCGACTGACACTCGCAATCATCTCACGGCGTAATTGTCTTAATTGCGTCTCGTCATCGGTGCTGGGACATGGAAGATTACGATTCACGCCCGTATTGTTGGCCCGAAAATTGCGTGCATAAGTGCATTGCTCGTGGATTTTTCTAGAGTGCACTTGCGAGAATGCAACTTTTTTTGTAGAATACATTATTCTGCATTTGTGATTTGCCCAGTGGCGAAAAAGGTCGTGAAATTGCACGGTGGATTTTTGTTTTGGTTTTGTTCCGCGGGACAGCAGGGTTTGTGCGTTCTGATATTACGATTCGTGTGCCCACGGCAACATTGCAAATACATGCAAAGATTGCAGAGTGCTCAGCGCTGCTATAATTTGCATGGGGTTCGGGTTTTCGCGACCGTTGATTTGCCAAAGAACTGTTAGAATCGAGGAATTTTGTCATACGGTCATGCCTTTCAGAAGATGTCGAATTGCTGTTAGAATCGAGGAATTTTGTCATACGGTCATACCTTTCAGAAGATGTCGAATTACTGTTCGATTGGTACGATCGCGATTGTTTGAGCTGATAATAGTTTCCAGTGGTTCCCGAAAAGAACAATCAAAGGCTGTTTTGAATCCGATTACGCCCACTAAGCGCAAATAGATTGACAGAATACATTTCAAGCATGACAAGCCTTTGTTTCTGTCAAGCCATCGAAGTCGTTTCTGTCCAAACCTGATGATTGACAGTTATCGAAGCACAAGAACAACCCACAAAATGAGGGCCCAAAGATGGCAACGCTCATTCTACTGCAAGTTCACTGACGGTGAGAGGGGTGGGGTCAAACCAGGTTCATCTCATTTCGGCCAGACGAGCACAACGACCAGGCGGCAAATCAAGAAAAAGTGCATCTCGCGCTGCAACCCAGCTGCACACGAGTGCATGAGCATGCGATTTATGGGGGTCGACTCTTCTTTCGCAAATAATGCGGCCGCGTACGGTTGCAGAAGCCGAAGCAGGCGAGCGAGAAAGCTGGACGTTATCCAATTAGCATATTAGTTTAGATTAATGGCCATCCGTCTGGTCGCACGATTTTAGCGAAATTCTCGGACCGCGCCGCTCGCGAAACATTTATTATTTCGCAAAGTCGACGCAAAACGAACAAGAAAACGAGGAGCTCTATCTGGAATTGATTGCCTTCTTTATGTGGTTTAATTTTGAATCGAGGCGAGTGTATTTCAGCTGAATTCGTTTCAGAAGTAGACTCGGTCTGGCTTTTTTCCCGGCCGCTATGAAGCTTGTTATGCAATGCAGGACTTGCATTCTATCGCTTGCAGAACTCATCGGATTAGAATACATGGCCTACCTATTTGTGATCCCACGAAAAATCCATATAAAATCACTTGAACAAGGTTTTTGTTTCGGTCTTCCTAGTAGCCTAGAAGTAACCACGCCTTCTAAAATGACATAAGTACAATAAGTACACCAATATAATCAAAAAACGGACGATTTAACAGCGGAAATTCTGCTATTTTGTATACTGGTAAGTGTTAGGCTTAATTGTCCAAACACGTTTTACATTGGCCTTGTTTTGAACGACCCTACGGTCCAGTATACATTTAGGCTAAGTGTCAATCAAATAAACAAAATTTGATTTCGAGACTTCTGTGTTTGTCTCCGTCCAACATTTTAAACGGAATCCAATTTTAATGAAATTTCTGAACACATAGCTTGTGATTTGAGTTTGAGTAGTTTTGCAAAGAATATTGCTTTCTAAAAACCTAAAGAAAAGCCGCTTTTGAAGACACTTTAAGAATCGAACCCACTGGACCCGCAGCTTTTTACGTCACGAGATGATTGTCAAGAAATTAAAATTATCATATACGAAGCGTATTTTTTTTTGTTTACAACAGAACACGATGAGATCATGGGTAAGTACAAACACACGAATGTCAAGAATCTCGTCGTCGTCGTTGCCGTCGTCGTCGCCGTCGTCAAGCGCCGCGACGGCATGAATCACATCTCGCACTATAAAATGCAGCTCTCGGCACATCCTCGTCAGCTCCCCACCACGGGCCACCTTCCAGCCGTGCCGAGGATTATTGCAAGCGATATCGAAATATTTACAACAGATAAAATATATTAATTATCAGTCGACACGACCGTTTTCATCGACGTCGACTCAGTGGGATTACTAGCGAGAAGAAATATTGTTATTTGAAACGGATTAAAAAAAACTTGAAATGCAGGGCGCTGTGACGCGGCATGAATATAAGCGAGCGGAGATTTCAACGCACGATGTGCACGACGCCTCAAACTTGGCATGACGACGCTTTACAAGAGCGTCGCCTCTAATCGACGTCACGTGACAAAGTCGGCTGATCGTACGACTTCGCATTGCCTTTATCGAAGCAGTCATCGTCAGAGGCACCAAGAATTGGCACTACGCTTAATGTTTGGCGGCAAACTCCATGCTGAAGATATGGCGTCGAGTTGACGCCGATGGTCATGTTGGCTTGACTTCAGTGCTCGTCAGACCACAGACCAGCGAAAATGGACCACGTTCTACGACCGTGAGAAAGCAGCAAACATTTTGTTCTTTACCTTCAATTTGACAAATTTGATTTGGCGCATCCGTTCGCCAAACTACGTTCTCGCGATCGCTGACACTAAAATCCAAAACCGACTCGCGCCGCGCCGTCTTCTCGGTAAACGACCGAGGGAAGATTCGGATAGTTGGTAGTTAGCTGGAAAGCGAGCCGGTCACTTGCGTGTGCGCCAGCATCAGAATGTCTTTCTTTTCCTTGGGAAAACGGAGTTCGCGACCAGCGAGTCTCGCGGTCTCGAGCTCCCGCTCGGCAAGGCCCAGCTCACGGCCTAGCGCCCCGACGCTCTCCTGCGAACAGAAAGAATAAGCACCTGCGTCAGGCGATGAACGCCGAATTGGAACATCAGTTCATGTCCCTTTAGACATATCTTCAAAATGTATGACTCTGCTCTGCTTCTGAGCTCAGGGAATGAGTTACCTACCAAAAAGATTCAACTAAATAACGTAATAATTGACACCACTTGACCAAAGTCTACACTACTTTGCATCTTCGAGGCACTTTCACTGGCTTTCGCCTTGTTTTGGAACTTAACTTCAAATAAAAGCTAAGATTTGCAATCCTTTTCTCTCCCTTGGGACCGAAAATTCACCAAATTTTTCTCTTGCGGAATTAAAAGTACAGTTGAGACACATTATAAGTGTTCAAATAATCCTTTCGACGCTAAGAAAACAATTTGCCTCACGCACAATCAACCATTCGTCACTAAACAAGTATATTAAGCGTTACTTCCACCCTCTAAACAAGTCCTCCGAACGCCTCCCCTACCTGTTCGCGTGCGATCCAGTCGAGCGCCATTTGCGAACGCATGTCGTCGTCGAGCGCACGATTTGAGTAGTGAGCCACGACCTCTTGCCGTGAACATTGGCGTTCGCGCATTGCTTTCAGACTGCCGTTCCAATGCAGGAGCTGGAATACGGTCATCAGCTCCTGGAACTCCAGCATGGTGCGCCCCTTGTTCGTCTCCAGCATGAAGCGGAACGCCCCGATGCCCGTGTTGGGGTTGTCAGCCTCCTCTGGGTCACCCTGCACGCGTAGAACACGCGTTAACATTCGCAGTCACCGTTATCACACAACAGGGGATACATGAAGATGGCCGGGAGGTGAGGCGTTTAACTGTTCTTGCTTGGAAATGACAGCTTTTGTCTCTAAGATTTTTAAGACATATGTCTAGCTTCACCTAAACTTAGCACTAGTTTTGAAAAAAATCAACTCAAACTGGGTTTTGAAGAGAACAGCTTTTACCCCTGAGGAAGAAACAAGTATTTTTTTTTGGGAAACGTTGGGAAATCAGTTAGTTCTTTCACTAGCATTCAAACCCCAGTTTGAGTTAGCTTTTTTCAAAGCTTTTGTTTCCCTATCGAAAACATACAAAGTTCACGATAATCGAACATAAACAATACAATAGGTGCAATGCAATAACAATGCAATGATGTTATAACACCATTACCTTTAAGACCTTTAAGACCTGAAAGATTAAAAAACCTTTAAGATTACCTTTATGATATAACCGAGAGTTGCAAAAGCCATGCGTATTACATTTAGTTTTCTACCACCCATAATGCATGAGCATGAGTACGAAAAATGTGTCAGAAAAGTACTTGGAACCGCTTTTTTCTTGTCTCTTGCAGCCTGTTCAGCGGTTATAATGGAAATTTTGCTCTAGCATTCATGTGGCAGTGGTGGATATTTTATTAAAAAAAACTGTACTGCAAGATGTTATCTCTGGGATATTTAGCTGAGAAGACTCCTTTTGGTGTTTAAGAGCAAGTTTTGACTGCCAGGACTCAATCGCCATCAAGGAAAGAAAACCAAGGAATCGTTCTGGACGTCGATGACTCACCTTGAAGGATGCACGCGCCTCCGCGACCGCCTTCTCGATGAAGTCGTCGGATATCCTGCGCGAGGGGTGCTCGTTGAAGACGGAGTTCATGAGCGCGATCTTGGCCGCGCTGCGTCGCGCCTCGGCCTTCGTTGGACAGTTCTGTAACAGACAAGAAGGCAGTAGGGTCAAGACAAAAGCATAATTCCAGCTCGAGGTGGAGGTGGAGTCTCGAAAGTCGATAGACGCAGATTACAACTCTTGGGTTTCATTTTTGAGTGAGACTGCAAAATAATCGCGTATGCTGCGCTCAGATGTTCCAAGCAAATTCAAAATAACATCAATTGTGATACTCGTCAGTGCTGGCAGTCGTTCGTAGCTCCGGATGAACCAACATCTACTTACTTCATATTTCAACAACATAACATTTGTCCGCGATGAAGAACTCTGGTGCAGAGTAGTCACAAGAGACAAAGCACTAAACCTTGCAGAGAAATTACCGCAGAAACATGTTTTAACCGCTCAAAGTAATTTAAGAGTCATTGTCTTCCCTTCGCCACGGTGCATTTGCTAATTAATATCTGACGAATCCCAATAAAGAAGCGTGATTTACGTCGAGTGTGCTAAAAGTCGGCGCGCGGCAGGCCTTTTTATGGCCGCCGCTGCGCCGTCTGTACCGGCGACGCCATTAAATCTGCGGCCATAGTCGATAAAGTCTCTCGGTTTATGCACTTGACGGTGTTTTGTCTTCTCTTCTCTCAGCTCGGCGTGCTTTTTGTTTTCTTCGTTTTTGCTTCTCGACACTTTTCGTTGGGTGTCGCTGGGTAGCAAAGTTGCCAATTTGTCTAATGGTTTGGCGGGGGACTCGGGGCTTAAAAACTTTCCGTTGACATCAGAAGGTGCTCGGAATTAGTGCCTGCCGTTTATTTCGACTACAGCACGCCATTTTTTTTATGTTTTTCAAATAGAAACTTCTTTCAAACTCATCAATTGAAAATGAAACTCGGATATTGCATTCTCCTGGTTCAAAAAATGGTGATGTGAAACCGCTGAATATTTGAAATGATGGGTAATGGAAGCGCCATTTCATTGGCTTCCATGGGCTTACGGAAGCAATTCCCTCGAGATTTTCCGGGGAAACACAACACACATTACTCTCGGGAATTTCCGCAATCCCATTGATTTGTTTGTTTCATTAGTTCTCGAAAAGGTTATAAAATCGGCCCATTTTTTTGCTCCCCACAATCGACTCTTTTTTTCAGATACGTAAGCTTGGATTTTAAAAAGTTCAGATTATCACTGGTTAATAAAAAATGTAATATCAACTTAGCGACCTATCAATGCGTAAGTTGCAGAGTTGTGATACCTACCTCACCTCACCCTCACATTATTCGTAATAACTTCTCGGGATCCAAACCATAGGAACAAAATTTTCCCTGTCACATGCAAGACGTAAGCATCTGCGGGAAGCAAATTTACACAGAACTTAAACTAGGTATCTATATCTGTCTTGCATAAGTTGTTGGCTATGATTTTGCATAGTTATGATGGACAATATTTATTTCAAGCACTTTTCACAACCTTCGTAACGTCTGCCAGTGCCGCATTGCCAAGGAATGCGTTTAAACGCCTAGTTGACGTCGCTTGAAGTTGTCATCTCGCAATCGCGGCCGTCAAATAAAGCGTTGCTCTTTATGACAGGGACCACCTGGGCCTCGCTGTGATAAGACGATGCAGCTCAGACGTTGTTGCAGCGAGCACCACGGATTGAGATCTTTGCAGAGTCACGTACTTCGCAGACTTAAAGTGCATGTAAACGGTAGGAAGTTGGTGGAGGTAACTATCACACAATATTTCTTCTGCTTTGTGTTGGTTTTAAAAAATCACACACTACGTTTTTTCTGTTTGCTGATCTTATACTTGGAGCTAAAATCTTGAACGATGGAAAAGTGTTAGTTTCTTTATTCCGGTGCCAAGTTTCTACTTCCGTAGTTTGAATTCGCCGTGATCTTCGTGACTTTCCAAAAGTGGAATCTCTAAAATAAAAAGCAGAGCGCTTTGGTGCTCTAGAAAATCAGGTTAAGTCTACACTGAGTTTACGTTACCATCTCTACGTTGTGTCAGGTTTTAGAGTGGTTACCAAAGCTCTGTGCTGGAATGTTGGGAGGGAGGGGGGGGGGGCTTTTCTTGACTTTCCATGTTTTCTTCACATTCACCTTCCACTTTTTGTTGGACTTATACACGCTTGTGCCGCAGTGTAAACCACCCTATTGAGAGAAAATGAGAGCTCAAGTAGAGCATCTTCTTTGCATCTGTCAATGGTTCCTTTTCCTAGTACAAAAGCAGGCCAATGTACTAAAGTGAAAGAAAAGTTTCTTGCTTGTATTGTGACAGCTACGACATTTAGTAAAACAACCACTGCTAACCACTTGAAATGTGCACTCTGAAAGTGGGTTTACAGAAAAGGAAAGGGGTTCTGTAGTTTGCAGTTTATCTTTGAACACTGGTGATTTACCCATAAGCCCTGCTTTGTGAGTCCTGGTTACGTTCACTTTAAAACTGCAGTCTCACGCTGACAGAAAGACGCATGCGTTATTGCATCTCTCGCGGATGACTCTATCGGGTTTTGACGACGCGTTTATCGCGTTCTTATCGTAGAGCATGAAGTTAGCGACAAGAGGTTAGCATAGCGTCTTAATGGTTCCGGTTTACAGACAAGCTGACCAAGGCATAAGTGTCCTCGCCGTTGTGGTCGCAATTATAGATGGCTTGGCTTGTTGACTGACTAATGGACTATATTTTTAAATTTTTAAATAACTCAATCGGATTTATATTTTCTCATTGAAAGTTCTTCTCCATTGATCGCGCAAGCCATTAGTTATTACTTTACAGTCATTACTTAGCTGTAGACAGACGTTGAAAAAGCGACGACGTAACTACTAATGTGAAATTAAATTACTGTGCCTATCTATAGTATTAAAACAAGCGATCCATCGTCTTCAAAACTGATCTATTCGTTTGTTTTTTTGCAAACCACCGAATAAAGTAGACTATTTAGTCTATGCATCGACCACGAATTCACTTCTTCAAAGTGTAAAGGGAAAAATCAGACTGTAAATTCTCAAAGAAAATTCCATACTTTATTATAATTTACTAGAGAAGCCTTACACTAAGCAAAAATGATATTTCACCTTGGAATCCATATCCATGTAGTCAATCCAAATCCAAATTCATCAGACTTTTGAAGGTAGGTATTTGGACACACCCTGATTTTCTACAATCCAGCACACATTTTGAATTGTGCACAGAGAACCAGTGTTGTTTCACGGTGTTTCACCTAAGTTTTCCAATAAAAATCATGTTTAGCTCTCGGTATTTGATGAAGTAATTTTACTTTGAAATAAGAAGTTTTAGATGTATAAACTAAATATCCCGAAAATTTTTGCCGGCCACTCCTTGACCGTCATACCCAAAGCACGAGCTCAGCCCGTCCCCTGCATGCAATTCACCCAGCAACTTCTACCGGCGCCTCGGACACGAGATCCCGCGAGACAACATCACAACACGCACGAACCGAAGGGCGCCGACGTCTAAAATGCAGAACAATTCGCGATCGGCGAGCTCTGCATTTCCTGGCGCCAACGAATTCGCGCTCTAGCGCCTTGGCGCCATGCAATTCGATTCGCCAAGTTCACACGTTCGAGCGGTCATGCTCAGAACCCGATGGTATGGCCCATCTACCTTTCAGAAGGCCGGAGGATTTTAAATCCTAACTACACGAGCCTTTCTACTCGCATTTGTAAGTTCCAACTTTCAATGCTTACCTCTGACATACGTTGGCTGACTGAAGTGATTGTATCTTATGCTGAATTTATAATGCATTACAATTTACAATTAGAATTCTGGTATTTTCTTGAATAGAAGCTACGCATAACAGGGAGCTACTTGTTTACTTTTTTAAATAACAGAGAAATGCGGCAGAGCTACAAATGTCAAATCATGTCAAGATCATGAATCGCACCCACCTAATTTCCAGTAGAAACATATCAAATCCCTCTGAACTTTCATCCAAGGGCCACGGGACACACTATACAAGCTGGGTTCCCATCCCAAGACAAGACATGCCTCTTCAATGCCAATCTCAAGGTGTTGCCGTCGGTACCTGATCTGCCGATTACTGATAGCTGCAGCGAGCTCTCAAGCCGATCATTTGAAAACGCCTGGACGAGGCGGAGCTTTGAGGGACGATTAGCGATTAGCGAACGCAATCTTAATTGTGTTTGAAAGTTAGCGGTGCTATAGTTTTGGTATATAAATAACAAGTATCTTTAAATAGTAGTTAACAAAAGAACATGTCCGAAATATCAATTTATTTTATAAATGTCTGATAATTTTTCAGGTAAGTATATTTCGTATTAAATTTGACGTGAAAGAAGGGGAAAAAATCGGAGAAAGCAAAAACCAGACTTTGCATGGTTAGTGTCATTTTTCCCAGGCCGCGCTGCACAATTCTGTGTTTTTAGAATTCAGAACAGCTCAATTTAACAAAGAAAAAAAA
>LVVV01431964.1:0-11874 GCA_001676325.1 Amphinemura sulcicollis
ATAGCATATTATATTTATATTCATTTAAGGAACTTCGAATTGGCTTATTGTATAAAGTTAAAATTATTTTTAGGCACACACAAGAACTATGTACTTGTCAAATGCAAATAAATAAATAAACCTTAAATAAACCTTGAAATAAATTTTACTAAATGAACAAACAAACTCCTCGCATGAGTTCAATGGCCTGAAACAACGAGAACATGAGCGTTACTTGCCATTGTCTGGCGTGGCGAGGTCCCAGAAAGGTGCGGCGCGTCTCGGGCTGTCAGGCGTGGCCAGCTCGTCGAGGCTGTCGGGACACCGCAGTTCCAAACGCAGCCTCTGCGTGATGCGACGGTATGGAGACAATGCCCGTCGAGGCGCCTCCAAACCCACGCCCTCGTCCGATTCGTCCAAAGCAGTCAACGGAACCTGTGCAGTCAGTGTCAGTCAGGATTTGATGTCTCGTTAGGGGAAAATATATAGATCAGATATGGTATGTGAGTATGCCTCAACTCTGATGTGTTTGGGAAGAATTTAGTGACCAAATCACAGTGAGATATCATCCTGTGGTCGAAATATTTTGGATTAGGAATGTGCCGTTGTGAAACCCCTTTAGTACCTTGTGTTCCTCAATGAACGCAAGTGCTTCCTCGACAAGGCCAGGATCCCAAAGCCCGAGCAACGCTCGCGTCTTGCCGATCATGTCGTCGCAGATGGGCAACATGCCTGCGGGCTGCTTGTCCCGCGCCAGACGCATCAGCTGGCGCATGCCGTCCACAACCTCGCGCCTCAGCGTCTTGATGGCAGTGATTGCATCCAGCGCAACAGTCGTCTTGCGCGGCTCGCGTGGCTCGCAGCAAGTCTCCTTGCCGGCCTGTAGAAGTCTGGCAAAAAGGGTCGGTTTCAACTTACGATTTCCTTCCGAAATTCAAGACTGGGCAATGGGCTGCTAAAGGCAGACTCGGGCTGGATCTGACCAGTTTTCTGAGAAATACAAAGCAGGATTCATCTCAGCCACCGTCAGGTATTTAAGGAGTTGTGTCATGAATATGGTACGGAATCTGTGCATTACTATAAATCCGTGAAATCGCAATTAAGCCCTGGATAATTACCTGAGCAGCCCGCCATTCTTGCTCTTGTGCGAGTGTGCTGTGAACGCGCCAACGGTGACGACGTCGTACAGGCCGCTGCAACGCAACGTGTCGTTGTGCGCCCACATGCGCTGGAGGTGCAGGTTTACCGGCGCAAACTCCAACGCTCGCTCGTTCTTGCGCGCGCTGGCCTTGAAGTGGCTGCCTGCACTCAGAACACACCAGGGCTACTTCTAAATCGAACACTAGCTTTTCAAAGGCAAACTGTAAACCAGAACAATTTGACCGCCACTCCCCAAATTAACCTAACTGTGAATTAATGTTCACCCAATGTGAGCAGCAGCAAAGTGAACTTGGAACTAAAGTTCTAGATTTGGTGACAGGGAATCAATAGTCTGATGAAAGGGGCAAGGCAGGTTTGAGAGAGGTATGTACCCTTGTGTGCTGCCAGGTGCTCCTTGGCTTGAGAGTAGAGGTGTAGCAGGTGCAGATGCCGGTCAAGCAGCTCCACCTGTCGCGAGTGCCATGGCTCCCTCAGTTCCCCCATCGCAGCCACCTCCTGCAAGAGTTCCTTTTCCTCCTGGATCCAAACGCCGCTGCAGGCAAATAGGGACACAAGTTAAAGACACACTGCCACAGAAGATCAAGATAAGTGTTTCAATATTAAGGTAGGCATCTCTATCCTGTTAGGCCTTCAAGTTGGGACTAACAAGGAAACAGTTTGGCCAAGTATTAAAGATGGTAGAAATACATGGCACTGCACGTCGTTCTTTTTCAATTATCTGCTTGCTCCTTGCTTTTATCCTTACCAAAACATGATGCACAACAATGGTGGCCAAAATATATTTGCTAGCTAATTTGGATGCAGCATGAAGTTGAAAACAGAGAACTCAGAGAAGGCAGATTTAAGCTTAGATGAAATTAAGTATGTCAATCTCTTAGTAAGAAAGCTTAAGCTGGGACTCCCCGACTTCCAAGATTCTCATTACTCATGGCTCAAAAAACTCACAGAAGCTGCTGTGGAAACACGAACGCCAGACGACTTTCTGCCATGAGCTCGTGCACGCTGATGTCCCCACCAAGACCCGAGTGGAACCGGTACGTCTGCACGAACGGCCCTGCAAACAGCAGGCCCAGCGCACCCTGTGCCGGCAGCCGCAGTCGGCAGCCGAGGGTGGGGGGCAGCGACTGGGAGCGTCGGTGACCGAAAATCTGGGGGCAGAGCACGAGCCGGCTGTCGAGAACAATCGCATTCTATTCATTCTTTAACTCATGTGTAGATTAAAACACTACACACAAGCATTAATTAAGTTAGCCGTTGGATCTGACGCAATTTGATGGAAACAATTGCACCTTTTGCATTGTTTTACTTGTCAATCACGTAGCTCCAAAGAAACCAACATTCAATCATCTTTTATCTTCAACAAGTCACACCGGCAATTTAAACAAAACATTTGAGTATTTTTGTTCTCTTTCAACTTCCTTTCTCACCTAAAGTTATTATCAGAATACTTTGTATCTTTAGTCTTCCCAAAAATCTCTTTGGAGTCTTTTGGGCCGTGGCACCTTATCCATAATTTCAAGGCAAGGCAGCTATTCTCAAAATACTCTTAAAACACGCACATTTGGTTCTAATCATACAACCACTCCTTGTTTTCTAAATATTACGTATTTTTCAAGTTATTAATAGGAACTAATCCTTGCAAATAGTTGCCAGCATTTTTTGGCCGGCTATAGCTACTTTATCCCCAGCTGGTTGGTACTCACGTTTGGCAGGGTTGCAGAGGCGGCTTCGGGGGGTGTACGGCATGGGGTAGACTCGGTGCTGCCCCCACGCTCCTCCCGCTCCAAGCTCCACACGGCCAGTGAGACGAAACCCACCGTTGTGCCCGGAGCCGAGCGCAACGGGATACGCAGCCTGCAATCAGGTACGAGGTTTAACAGAAAGTGGTTAATTTTCAGTGCCACATAAAAAAAACTTACCGTCTATTAGCTAAAAATATCATCACCCGATTGCCTGTCAAAATCACCAGTGTTCAAGAAAAATGCCCATACTTGTAATCATTGCCACTTATCATAAAGAAATTATTGTTCTTGGTTTGTTTTCTGTCGTTGGGATAATCATACGCCTTCATGAAAGAGCACCTGACGTCACCAAGACTGGCCAGCAATCCACACAATCCTAACTCACCTGTCAGTGTCCTGTATCGTGCGCATATCCACGGTTGCGCTGCCAATGAGGGTGGCTGTCTCGGAGACCGGTTCGCGCAGGTCGTGCGCCGTCAGACGCACACGCGTGTCTGCGGAGATACCATCGCCCGCGCGGAAGCAGATGGTGGTCAAGAACACTGGGTTGCTGCTCCGCTGAAGACCCAGGGAACACAGTCATTAGGCGTTATTGAAGCCACAGGATGGTTTGCTTTCCTATATAAAGCAAACGCTATTTAGAGAGATTTTATAATGTTCAATACGAAATCGAATCAGCAGTTAAATTTATGCTGATAGTACATCTAGTCCCCCTATTTCGTTAATTTCTTAATAGTTCAGCAAAAATGACGGATTATTTGAAACTCCTGACGTTACTCCAAAATATTAGGGAAGATTTAACAGAAAAAAGCTTTGGAAAGAGATCAAACTATCACTACAAAAACAAAGCCAAAGTCTCAAATACAATATCAAATGACTACAAAAAGCCATTTTTTTAAGTTGTCAAGATTTCATCCCGTTACTTTACTGGGTAAAGACATGCTTCAGAAGCCCAACTGGCTATTTTTATTTGTTATTTTTATTTAATTGTACACGTTTCCAATATACACTGTTGCACTCAGTCTTGTCAGAGAGGATTCAAACGTGAAAAGTCTGGGACTCACCTCAACGAGTTCCGTCTTGGCGTACTTGACCCACACGGGCGGAGACGCAACAGAGACGTGAACGACGAGCACGGGATTGGGCGGCCGGCCGTGGCCGTCGCACAACAGGTTGTCGCAGGCCAGTGAGACTTCGCACAGCGGCAGTTCGCACGGGTCTGCAAAGTACGGTTAGGGTTTCTTGGATAGCGGTTAGGTCCAACTTGGGAATAGGCTGTCGGAGAGTCTGAGGCACGGGAAATCAGAGTAAGTTACACAGACTGCAGTGCAGAAGACTCTTATATTACTCTAGTTATGTTGTGCTGGTTCTGGTTATGTTATCTTGCTTATCTTGCTGTGTTGTATCTTAGCTGGTGAGCATATCGTCGGGGACGTACCTACAGCAAAAACTCACTAACTCCATTTTGAGTTTTTACATCATCATTTAAGTTCATTTAGGTCTATTCTATAGTCTATCAAAGTGTCATAAATTCAAAAAAATTATTATATAATTTTATTATTATTATAATCATTATAAGGACATACATGATTGTTTTCTCTGACTAAAAGGTTTCCCCCAGCGCCATGTTGAACATTTCTACAGCAAAAACTCACTAACCACAAATTTCATGGATCTGAGATAAAAATTCCAAAGTTAAAAAATCGTGTATCTCGGAACTATGAAACTGGTGGTAATGAGTTTTCGCTGCATGCCGACGATGTATGGTCACCTAAAGCAAGCAGAACTATTTGAATTGACATTTCTCCCAGAAATATTGCATTTCTTACCGACAGTTTTCCCCACGCGTAGCCGCCACATGTGAACATCGAGGTTTGGGTCCTGCCGCCGCCGCGCCTCCAGCCGTTGCTCTAGCGCCAGCAGCGTTGCGCGGACAGCGCTGTAGCCCGCTGCCTGGATCGCCAGCAGCCAAGCATCGCGTTCCCCCTCCGAGCCAGCAGACAGGTGCTGTGTGGCGCCACCCTCAAACACTGCCCCATTCGTTAGCTCTTTGCCCAATTCCGAGCAATACCAAACAACGGTATTCTTCCCTTAAAATCATCTTGTTTCAAAATTGACCGACCTCCCCGGAAATCCAACAACATTCTAAAGGGCTATACAGACAGTAGATCTTGGCCCAGAAAAGAATTAAATTGGGCAGATTGCCACCCATATATTTGATAAGGTAATTGATTACATACCAATAAAAAATTAACGTAAGCAATTAGATAATATTTTGTGGAACGCAAAAAAAATCCTGGTTTATTCACAAAAATCACTGCCAGTATGACAATTAACAGGCTGATGGACCACTAGGTCACTAAAAGGACACTAAATGACTGTACACCAGACGGGTGTTTTTCACAGTGGAGCTTAAAACGCTGTCGCCGTGCAATGGCAGCTTACCGAGTGTGAATCCATAGGGTCCGTCAGGGCCTGGCGGGTCCACTTTGATGTCCGACTGCTGCAGAACGATCACGCCAAGCGGCTCCGACCATTGGTCCCGCGACTTAAAGTAGAACAGCAGATTGCCACGGAGACGACACCAGCGCTCCAGGTGGACTGTCGGAGAGATGCACCAAGTCAGCTAACGGTGGCAAGTCGGCAGCAGAGAAAATAAACCCCTCCTCTTACCTAGCAAACTCAGATGGTCTCTGATTTGCCAATGTGGGATACATACAATTGATACAATGGTAATAATTTTTGAATTAGCAAAGGCAAGGATTTCATGAATTGGATTTTGAAACGGACAATCAATGAAGTTGAAGTTACTTTGATCAGTATTTGAGCAGTTTGGCAAGCCAGAAAATATTTCTGGCAAGGATGTGCAGTCACTTCACTATTAGAAAAATGGAAAAGATTAAAAAATCATACTTCCAGTGCAAGCAAAAGTGTCCATCTGACCCATTCAATTTAATTGTGGTGTTCGTACCAATGATCGGTGATTTGGTTCTAGCTTAGACTATAAAGTAGGTCCAGTGGTGAAAGTTTATAGTTGCTGGTGCAGTCAGGAAACGTATTCCTGTTAAAGAACACTAGAGCCCCTTGCAAAGGCCAGACTTTGAAAAACATGATTTCTCCATCAGTCCATGATGTCAAGTAGTCCATATCAAGGTAGCGAACACGCTCCTAAATAATCAACGATTTAAGCTGTCAAGCTCAATTTACAGCTACGTCAAGCAAAGACTAAGGCAAAGGTTGTCTTGGTTCCAGCCAATTTCGTGGTCACGTGTTAGAGAGCACTTGAAGCTATAAGCAAAATAGCTTTCGCAATCGCAAGTATAGTCAAATTGTCCGTACTCGGTTTGAATATACTTACAAAATACTTACAAAATCTCTGAATTAAAAATAGGTATGTTGGCTTAAGAACAGTGTTAATAAATTTACATGTATTGTGCTTCAAGAGCTTGCATCGGGGAATTTGAAAATTGCATTTCAAAAATTTCCAAAAACCACAACTTTTTTGTGATCTTCAAGCAATTCACATTTCTGTGTGAAAAAAGTAAAAGCTAATAGTTTTAGTGCAGTTATAAATGGATCACTATTCAGAATGAGTTGGATGGATATACAATGTCAAGATCAGCAAAGATTTTTTTTTTTTTGCTGTAGCTTTTTTTTATGGAATTTATATTTTAAAATGATAGTTTTATTTGGCTGGTGATGTAAAAAAATCTGCAGCTTATGATTGATTCATTACCCAATCAAATGACAATGTCAAAAATTGTTAAAAATCATTTGAAAAACCAACAAATGAAACTAGTGAAATCAAACGAATAAATGAATTTAACTCGATACCTACGGCAAGATTGGGAAAGAATCATCTAGTAGAGGTTGGCAAAATGAAAAATATATGAATGTTGTTATGTACAGAAAAATACTCACCCCAAGATCTGAAACAGCTGTGCAAAAAAAATTAAAACCTACTTCAGCAAAATTGGGTAAGCTTTACTGTTCAGAGCATGTACATACATCCAAGCTACTTCAACGCTACATAGGCAGGCAGCTACTCAGTGAACGAAATGAAACGGACGAGGGACGCACCAATCAAATGATCCCATGGCAGACAGACGGTTGGGACACGCACCAATCACATGCATCCATCAGGCAACATGCAAACACAAGACACAACGACGTCAACAAAATATGCAGCTTGCTTCTGTTCAGTCTCTCTTCCCTCGCTGCTGGTGCTGCTGGCAGCTAAGTGAGTGTTGCCTCGTTCGTTATACGCTGTGCTTGAAAACCATTTATGTCGCACGAAAAGTCTAATTGAGGGATTGGTACTTGAGCTAAGTCGTCTAAAATTGAGCTAACTTTTGTGTTATCTATTGGAAATTATTTTCCAGCCACAATATTTGTCTGATCACTATGAAACATGTCATTGCCATTCTCATACTCTTGGTAATCAAATGAGATTTCAGCTATAGAAAATTTTGTTTTGTTTGATAGCTTGAACTGTTGTGGAATGGTGCACTTTAGAGGGCCAATCCCTTTAAGTGGCAAGGAACTTGTGTAAAACTTAGTAGGTAATTTAATACCATATTAACTACCTAAACATTTAATTCATAAAGTTCAAATTGCAATTTACAGAACAGCATGAGTCCATTCCAATTTCCAATTTTCAATTTGCTTAGACAGCTTTACCTATTTAATTGTATATAAAGGGTTTGGAAGGGAAAGACTTTCTTTCAATGACTTACAAACAAAACGTACAACAACGTAGCGTTGTTTATGAACATGGTTAGTACGCAAGTAGTTAGTGAGTGTCAGCTAAAAGGCAGAAAATGTGAAAGTTAGCATCGTTAGTACTGGTTTGAAACGACAGTGAGCGAGCGAGTGTTAACGAGCCCAGGTCGGGTGGTTAGAATCGAGAGAGTGCATCCGCAAAGCACCCGAACAATCTTGGGCCTCCGTCGGCGGTAAGTACCTTTGCCGATTCCTCCGACGCAGCTGAGCTCCCGCGGACCCAACGACCTTCTCCCCCTCCTGCTGTCCTTTCCTGCAACGGTCGGTACACTTTGTCTCGACTCGGCCACCACCGGCGTTAGTGACCGCGCCACGGCTATGTTATTAACACGCCACGGCCATCGACGATATGAGAGAGCAAGAATTAAGAGTAGAAGTTGAAATGAGAAGATGATGATCCTATCAGCTTCTTTTAAGACAGTCAATAAATGGCTATAAACCAATGATAACAATCTCTTGGGGGGTGCCTAATGGGTTAGTAAACATTGAGGCCCCTTTTGGGTGAAACATTGATGCACCATGACTTGGAGAGCTGAAATTAGATACACATGAATGTCTGTTTCATTGTTTTGGAAATATGCTTGGGCAATAGATACAGTACCTAATCTATTACGTAAAACAACTCGATAAAATTTCGATCTGGTAGCTGTTGCTGATGTTTGGACACAGAGCTACAACTAAAAGATCACGAGCTAGCATTCCGGGATTGACGTAGCAGCATAGTTCGACATGCGCCAAGAACCGGCAGGTTCGTATTTACAGATGTAGTATGTTACACATATAAGGTTTTGCATTCGGTACCTACACAGAATCCATCTCATGCTATGTATATAGACAGAGTTTGATTTGGCAATAATGTTCATCGAGTAACTGTTAGAAGCCATCCGAAAGGGTTAGCCGTGCGCCGAGAATCTTGCCTTGGCACAATGAGGCCAAAAACTCACTGTCTGTGCGTCGAAAGAAGCCCTCCTGCCGTTCGCGGAGGAAGAGGACACCCTCCTTGTCGAACTTCTGTGATGGTTGAGTGGCCAGAGCTGTCAGCTCTTGCTTGTTGAACCGCATTGCGGCTCCCACTAGCCTGCCGACAACAATTATCTCAGCGCCAGCATCAACGTCAGAATTCAGAGTTCACCGGGATCGGGTAGAAGCCCCTCCCTAAATATGGAATTTAAAAATGCAATATGTGTTATTAAAGGAGCATGTGTGAAAACTGTCCAGCAATAAATTTATTTCTTGTAGGTGTGTAAAATGTACCTGCAATTGTGTGAGCAGCTACGGTATGTGAGATTAATGGCGTGCACACTACCTGAAATGACCTCATGAACTCGATTGGACCCATCCATAACCCATCCCACGTCGTAAAGGCGGCAGATGAATAATTACCTCTGCCCTTCGGCGGCACAGGCGAATCAGTTTAAATCCATCAGCAATTCATTTAACATGATTTGTCATCCCGGAGATCTCGGAGTCTGTTAAAATCGATTTCTAGTGGAAAAACAAACATTTCTACCACATTGAACTGAAAATGACATTTCTTGCGAACAAGGCCGAAGCCGAATCGACCTGGCAAACCAGTTGACCAATCAGAGTACTTGGTTTTGGAATACAGCTGAGTGTTGACCTTTTGGTCTATCAGCACGACGACTCTCAGCGCCGTGCAAATAAGCCCGGCTCACATAACCTCTAACCTAACTGTCAGATTGGGCCGTTATCGCGCGATTGGTGCACAAGTGTGTTTATAGGGTTAGAAAAAGGCGAAATGCCTCCTCTACGGGTTCGTGTACCTTTGTCTTTGGAAAATTTATGTTTTGCAGAAGTCATGAATCTCATTCGCAAAGAACTTCTTATCTGTGCATTCATTCGCCGTTTTGAAAAGACTTCGTTGATTTTACGCTGCAGAGATATTCAAGCCGATTGCTTGCAGAGCGAAGTAGCCAACTATTTAAAGAGACTGCCTCCACTTTTGAGTGAAAATGTTCGCCAAGAAATAACCTGCAAGTAAGGTCGTGCTATTTTTGTGAATTAATGAATTGTGCTTAGCTACCTATTCATGACAACCTGTGGCAAACTCACATGTCCAATATCAAAATGCAGTACCTAGGTGCCAAATTCTATGAGCATTGTCACGATATGGATGCGATGAAAAAATTTGAGAAGAAGACCTAATGGAGATTTAAAGTCCACTTAGTTATATCCTTAGTACATTTCATTAAAACATTTGCATATAGGTATATGTAATTGACTTGTTCCACACAAATGAATTTTGTTATACTGAATCTAATAAATTTTGAATAGTTAAGTCTTTATTGTTAGTAGGCTTAGACTCGAGGCACAATGTAATTAAATGCAGTTGCCAAAAATCACAGCACAGTCAGGCAAGTCATTCAAATATAACTCCCAAGATCTAGCTGGGAGTTGAAAAAATTGGTAAAGTGGCCAGAAATCATTGGTCGGCTGTACAGCAGCATTTCCAGAGTGGAAATCATTCAACAACTACTTCACAAAATCATGGTTCAATGGAAATCACTCACTAGCAAATGCTGCAATTTTGCGTTGAAGGATGAGCGATTCGAGTGAGTTTTCGATTCGAGATGTAACAATCACCACTTCTTTCGACACTTGGCCGAAGTGAAGTACGCCTTGTTACCCGACAACGAATTTGGTGGCTGCAAATTAGGTTGAAGTTTTTCGTTGCTCTGGAAACTAATTTGATTGCAACAATTATTCTCACTTTAAAGGGCTCGTATGTGGGAAAGTACTGCATAGGTCTTTCTCAAAAACAACGGGTGACTTCGTTAGAAAGGTTCCAATTTTCCCAGATAATTTCATCGCGACCCATGCCTTTGTTTGGCCACTACTCTCGCAGGAGAAAAAGCGCACAGAAACACACAAAAAAAAAACAAGTGCTTTTTGGAGCAGTGTGATAGAAAGGATTTTGCTCGCTCAACCAATTAGGTACCTTGGTGCCCCACAATTTGCATCCACTATTCTATTAGGTAATGCTTGGGTCTAAAACATCAAAGCCTTGAATGACCTTCTGTTTCCATTTGACATTCCATTTGACTCTGGAGATAGTTAATTTATGATTTGATGTAAAGTCAAGTCCACAGACTCCAATCTAATATCGCAATTGCCTAATGCCGAAGGCATGCATTCTCAGCTAGAAACGAATCCACTCCTTGTAAAATCCCTTATTTGAGGGGTTTTTATTATTTTTATTCTTCATCTGTAATTATAGGTACATTACAATAGAACAATAGAACAATAGAACATTAGAAACAATAGAGCATAACGAAAGAATAGTAGTGCAAGATAACCAAATTTCTTCCATTCCATTCTTCATTCCAAACCAAATTTCTTCTCGTCCAATAATGAAAATGCTACCCACGAAATTCACCGCTAAATCCCAAGTTGGCAATAAAATAAGGCATTACTAAAAAAAACTCATCACAGAATAAAAGACCTTGGACAAACAGAACTGTTTAACTTTTCACGGGAGTCTTCCAGCCCTGAGTGAAGTAGTGGGTCGGATTATTTATTGACCTTCCGAACGTCCCTTGTGGCGTTGGCGGACAGTATTTCGTGCTGGATCTGCATGCTAATCCAACCAGATTTCCTATCCACTGTTGCAACATATTTGTAAAACCTAATCAAAATAACTGTTGTTCCAGATTGATGTCGTTAGGTTCCGATGACAACTTGACTTCATCTCAGGCGAGTTCCTCTCTGGATGAATTTCCCGAGACCCCGGAAGGGCATAAGAATCTTGCGATGGCGATGCTGGATGTCGTCCTAAACCACGAAATATCTTCGATTGAGTTTTCGGACAACGGCCAAGTGAATGGCGTTGGTTCGACCAGTCGGATATGGTCGCTTATTCTACGGTGCTCGGGACTTAAAAGGTTGGTGTCAAATGCCGTGTTTCATCCAAGAAATGAACCATGTTCCCTTTTTGCCTGGCACTGGTTGTGATTCAAGAGAAGGTGGTGTTTGAGGTTGGGACAATGCCCTTGGACTGTATAGTACTTTTAAAAGTCTTTATATTAACTTCAGTAATGTTTGTTTGTTGTAACGAAATAAATTTGCAGTCCTGAAATTTGTTGCCTGGTAACACTGCGTACCTGTCAGCGTAATGTGAAGAGAGGGATCCATTTTTGATGAGCGTAGCGAGCGAAGCGAAATCTTCAATTTCACTTACTGAAGAAAAAAA
>LVVV01431965.1:0-11875 GCA_001676325.1 Amphinemura sulcicollis
TCTGTGCTGGACATTCCGTGACAGGGTGCTTGTTTAGCTCCACGCAAAGGAGCAGACACTCAATGCTTTGCAAAATTTTTAGAACAATTCTGATTGAAGAGCAAATATAAATATATTTACCATTCCTTTAGATACGAATTTAGGAAAATCTTCAAATTTTTCCGAATTCATAATTTTTTTACTATCAACGACAAAACAAATGTTACTAATATTGTTTTTTTCTTCATTAACAAAATCACGCTGTACTCAGGGCGATGAATCGGCTTCTAGAGCTACGCAAGTTCTTAAAGTGATGAGAGAGGCCGATTCTGGATGAAAAGCTCTGGGGGTTGGTCTCTTTTCCTCGAAAGTTGAAAAAGAAAGTTGTAATTTGCTGCTGGTGGAGGTGCCGGGTCAGGCGTCGTCTCACGCTTCGTCGACGTCGACTACAAGCTGACGCGCGTCGTCATAGTAACGGTTGCCCCGGAAATAGGGGATGATTGTGATGAGATAGTGACGGCCCAATTAAAAACTACCGCCGAGCGAATCGAGCCGGAAAATTATCAAAGTTTAAATTGGGAATATTTTAAATTTTTAATATGTCATCACGGCATAACACTTTATAAATGATCGTATTCGTTTATCAGCTTTTCTTTCACCAATTTCGAGCAACTTGGATTTCTTAAGTTCTCGCTAACATTAATTTAAGGAGACTTGAATTTTAAATAACATCAGATGAGCTAAAAGCGTTCGTGAAATATTTCAAAGCTTACAGACATGTCAGTTGAAACTAGTTTAAATAACGAAAGCTCGCAATGGGCAGTAGATTTTACTATTAAGTTTGCAAGTACACTTCTTAAAAATGTCATCCACTCCGGGAACCGTGTAGTTGAAGTGTAGTTGTAAACTTAATAATAAAATAGATATTTCGTTCGCATAGTACATTAATAATTTGTTTGAAAACTATTGGTTCATATTTAAGAAACGAAGCGAAAAAGGGAAATTAACTTATTTTTCCCAGTGATCAAACTAGTTTTGCATTGAAACCCAAGAGCAATGGTTCGATAAAATCCCACAAGAACACGACATTCATGAGGCCCAAACAGGGTGAACCAAAAACTCATCCGCCCCCTTCGTTTTTCAAATCATCAGAGCATCCGGAAACCATTACGCCATCTATCTCACTTTCAACCACACTCCACCCATATATTTCATCCTCGTCTGACTCATTTTAATGCACCATTGTCTACGACAAGACATATTAATTGTATCACAAAGTAAAATTCCACGAGAATAATTTTTCCCATCACATTGCTCCCCGGTTGCTGTGAAAAGCGAACTCTCAACAAGTTGTTTGTGGAATAGACCGTGGCCTTGGCCTTGACCCCACGGGTCACAATCCTTCGTGGGACCAAAGGGCGACAGCACCTCAGGAAATGCCATCCAGTGAAATAAAGATAAGATTATGGTTGCCAAGTTTTTTTGGCGTCTGATTGTCGCTATAAAGACATGTTTGATATAAGTATTCCATTCAGTTTCATATCAATTTGTATTAGTATCTCAGCAAATGCACCCAATATCTAAAATTAAAAAGTCTACACATTTCATTACCAATTAGTTTTTAATACTTATCTATTCATAAAATTAAATCCTAAACGCCTAAGCGAATAAGAGTATATATTTAAGTGACTCCATGTTGGTATTTCAGGAAAGCTTATTTCTCAATTAGAAATCAAAGTGCGAGAAAAATATCGTCGAATTCTTGTTAAATTAACAATCTTTGGTCAGAAGAAGGTGATAAAAGATTTTTGACAAGGAATGGGTACTAAAGAATTGGTCAATTGAATCATTGAGGATAAGATATAATTTAAAACTTTGGCCACATTTTGTATCAAATCACAAGATAGCCAGTATTTGTACAAGCCGTTGTCATTTTCAACTGCCCCCAATATCCAATGTGTATGTTTACTAACATACTTGTGACTTGGTAGGTAGGTAGGTATAGTAGACATAAAATTACAAACGTGAGAAAATTGGGTAATACGAGGCGAGCGTAGAAGGAGTTTATCTACGAGTTCTATCCATGCGAGCGGCCTTGACGATGGGAAATATGCTTCTAGGATCGGAATAATAAATCCACAAGCTCGAGAGAAAAAAAGGAGAACAACGCACAATTCTCCCAGCCGACAATTAGTGCTTCTCTGTGTGTAGGTATAATGTGGTATAATGTTGGCAATGCAATTAACATGGCGCGTTGTGAGAACAGTGGCGTTATGGCAAGGGTACTTGAGTTAACATTCTATTTCTCTCCTGCAGAATATTTTTGATGTATTTTGTTTTGGGGGCTTAATCTAGTGATGTTTGCTGAAGAAACTTAATCATTTATAATGAAACGTCTTTACATCGTGAAAGTAGTAGGTATATTTTCTTAAAACTTTGTTCATAATGTTTAACTCTCAGCACTGTTTCTTACTTGCAAGCTGCAAGCTTACAAGTTAAAGCTGATTTGAGCAACAATAAAATGTAAAAAGTAAGTTTAAAATGTAATTTTAAATAGATACAATTACAATTTGATTAAACAATAGGGGTATCTTATGGTTTTTTAACCCGTTTTTAAGAACTGATTAAATGTTGGGGACTCAAAAGCAACGTAGGCAAACAAATGACACAGGCAAATTTGGAGACCTCAGGATTCACACAAAAAGGACAATCCCTGCAGAACGAGTGAAGTTTTTCGACCAGACAAGCCGCCACTGTTAATTAATAAAATCTCAGCATAATTTCTGTGTTAATTGTTCTGACAGACGCAATTACAACTGGTAAAAGACAATGCCAACTCTCACTTTCTTGTGGGTCGTGAAATTCATTGCTGATATGGCATAATACGTTTTTCAAGTATTTCACACACCCGTTTGTACACAGTAGACATTTTGAATCGGTTGTTGTTGCCCTTATGCTCAATAAATTAAATTACAATACAGTAATGGCCAGTTATACCAACATTTTTAACTCCGAGCTAGCTCTGGATTTTCGGGTTAAATTTGAATAGCACTAACCGTGATTGAATGCCGACATGACATTTAATTCAACTCCCAATTTAACTCCGAGTGTATTATTTGGTAAAATCGTAAATAATATTTTTGTTCTTTAGTTTATTTTCAAGCAACTTATTTTTTTAGATATTTAATCGTCAAAATTTATTAGATTTCACTGTCATTAAGACTACGTTTTCAAAACTTAAGAGTAGAAAAAAGTATATAACTCACAAACATTTCAGAATGATTCTTCTTAGGCGATTGGTTTGGGATAGTTTATGTACCTATAGAAATTCGGAACATATTTTTGTTCTTCAAACGGCTTTATCAAAAAAAAATGCAATTCCGGAATATTATCGCTCCACATGCATGAAAATGTACTACGCTATCAGTAGGGTTAGGTTAGACGAGTCAAACCCGCAAAGTATTATGGGTTAAATTATAGCTAGTTTTCAAGGACATAGATACCATCCAAGTTCAGCAGCAAGAAGTGACAGTACGTTGTTCAGATACCCAAATAGTGGAATATGGGACAACACATTTTCACTGATATACAAGTGACAGTAATGTCCACGTAACATTTGAGAACAAAACTCGTTTGTTTTTATAATAATTTCAAATCACAATTGAAACTTACCGAAATCCACCTGAGATAACGATCCGTATACAACAAGCAGTATATTGTGGGAACTCTGACTTACCTAAAACAAAAGAGAAATCACATTTGGGTTACTTTGACGAACGTTATAGAATATAGCGAAGCGAATATACAGGATCCAGAAAAAAGAATAGAAAATAAATAGGGAAACTGACAAATTGATCGAAAAACGGTCGGTACAAAATGTTTTAGCATGAAACAGTTGTGATGAAATGAAACTAAACTGATGGAAATAGTAATACTTTCAATTTCAATTTGTCTCTTTCGTGATCAAAAAAAGTAGACACGACTCGCCAATTTTCTGAAAAAAGATTTGTGCTTGTTGAGGTCTGGGACTATTACAACATTGACAAACTACAACCCCGGTACAATTCAGTCCATGGTCTTATTGGATATATTTTAATTATAGAACATGACTACTATAGCAGCAATTTTCTAATCGTCAAATAATAAAGTTTGATAAAAACACCCTATGTTATAATACAAAAAGTTCATCATTTTAAATCAAAATTGACCTCAGTGCCGAGAAAAATTCATAATTGTTTGTATTAAGCTAGGATGATTTCAGCCCTAAATGTAGCACTTCATTCAAAGCTCGTCTCACATCTGGTCCCAAAGTAATTAATTAAAAATCTGCTGCCATGAACGTAAAGGTTAATTATTGAAGTCTGTCCGTTTGTAGGCTTCATCAGTCAAAACCTCTCATAGTTAGCTGGTTTCCGGTTGTTTCTGTCAGATCATTTGCTAACCGTTTAGAAGTTGGTAGGAATTGATTGCTTGTTTACTCGTATATTCATCAAGAAAATGAAGGTAATTTTAGTGTAATTTATTTGCCGTCGTATAGAATATTGTATTCCACTAGCACTAGCCTAGCAGAGTGATTACTTTTAGTATATTTAATTTATAATTACTGATAAATACCTTTCTTATGTTCTCTTGTGAGAGAAAGACACTAGACACAAGACACAAGACACTAGTTGGCACAAGAGACGATGGCAGACATCACTAAATCACTTATTGGTTAATGCTTCAATGTGGTAAGAATTCTATTTTGCTAGTAAGTTTTTTTGGTAAATACTGTAGATGAAATGAAAAGCATGTTAAATGCCTGCATGATTTATCATTCTTGTGTTTACTACTTGAAATATTCCTTGAAAATGAAGGAAAACTTAAAGGTAATTTTTATTACGTACAAACGGCAGTAGAAACCAATTTCTTATAATATAATCTCTTGGATAAAATTAAATTTAACTCATGCTCGATGCATATCCAGTTACAAAACAGAAAAAATACCGCCAAAAATTAAAGGCTAACTACTTTTAATCGAGCGATTCAATTCTGAAAGGCGTATGCAATAATTACATGCATCTTTTGTGTGTTTGCGTTCTCTTTTTTGAGTTGTTCATCAATTTTGCCACCGGGTTTGTAAAAAAAGACCGCCTCCTGGCTGCATGCTAGTGCTAGTTCAAACTGGCTCTGACATTCATTAGGTAAGCGTTCCTTTTACCCGACTTCTATGTGCCAGCTTTGATCAGTGCTGTCAAGGGTAACGGCATTGCCGCTAATTGGCGGACATCTTTAAAGTCTCAATTTTACTATAGAGAATATTGCAGTGGTGTGCAGTGCATGGAGCAAGGGAAGCACTGCTTCCTTAGCAAACTAACGCCGTCGGGCGTTTTTGCACTGAAGGTGCATATGAGTTATTTTGAAAGCACACACTTTGCGCGTCAGCGCATATAACCATTGCGTTTTAAGTTATTCCTTGCAAATACTCATGGTGCAAACTAGCGCCACCAGGCTCATATCAGTATGTGCTTAAAGCATACACTTTTCACCGGAGGGTGCATATTATTTTGTGGCTGTTATATTGATTTTGGGAACGTTTTGAATTCTTGAATTCTTTTTTGATACGTATAATCAAATATGGGCACAAACTGTATGCTTTCAGAGCTTACTAATGTTGCCTCCCGCAGTAGCAAACCCACCGTACGCCACTGGAACATTGAATTTGATACTATTTATTAATCAAGGTTATCCACGATTAGAATTTCAAGATCGAAGGTCTAGCAGTAGCTTCAAAACCGGTCCACGGATTTCGCTATCCACGCAAGTATATAGCTTTCGATGGCGAGGACGCGCGGGTATAGATTACTAGCACGTGATATCCAGGTATAATATTCTGGCACGTGCCGTAAGTAAGACAGAGTCAGACGAACGGTTCGGTTCATTGGTGCGAGCGAGAAGAGATGAACGGTGTATAATAAATTAGACATAATTAAAGATGATTGTGAAGTTAAGATGTGAGTATAAATAATGTGTTATTAAAATTGTTTTTTATTTATTTATTTGGGTGTCTTATTAAAGTGTTGGTGAAATTTATTAGGGTGCAAACGGGAAGTTTGGAATGCGGTGTTATTTTTTACCCTAGAAAATCCATTTTTATGTCATTCATTTCATTCTAGTGGAATTCATTGTTAAATACGTTTTTTTTTAAATATTCATTAACACAAAGATTCTTTACTCTTGCGGGTATTCGCAAAGGCTTCATCAACTGGCGTAGGTTATTTGCAATTGACCCTTAATTTATATGAATCCTTTATAATTGATCATTTTGCGAAAGTGTAAAACAAGTTTGACAGGAAAAATGTCATTCCTTCACTTTCTTCTTGAGCTTAAAACAATTTTTGACTAAGAAAACACAATAAAGAGGCAAAAACCTAATTATATGTGTAAGTAATTATGTTAATCCCAGCAGTGTTATCGTTTGAGAGTGATAAGCTTAAATTAATTTGTCCCCTGAAAAAAAAATTCATTCTTTATAAAAAAAAAATTACGTATTTCTCTTTCCGTACCAACAGATTTTAAAGCAAAGTATTTTTAAAAATTGAACATTTTCAAAAAGCCAATTAAATCACTTTTAAAAGAAGATATGTTTTTCATTCACTAGAAACTGAAAAAAATTAAAAATTTAAATGAAAGAGAATAAATTTTTGAACTGTTACTAAAAGCACATAAAAATCTTTGCGAAAACACGTAAAAACATGAAATCCAGGTCCGTGGTTCATATCCCGATCATCACACAGATCTGCACGAACCATATCAACAATTTTCTAAGAAGCCACGTGACTTACAACACTCGAAACATATTATTCTTAGTCACAACTTTGTGCTTCAAGCCCTCATTAACAAATATAGTAGCTCCTGATTTTCCACTCTACTTACTTGATAAGTAAGTACACTATGCATGTATACATGCCATGATTGTTATTAGAATTATCATTATGTTTTACACTTTTATTATATATCTTTTCGTAAAAAATATATGCCTATAATTATATTTTTTTGGTGAAGGTCTGTAGAACAAATACATGAACTTATTTTAGTTCATTGATAGCAGCTTAACGTTCTTCCTAGAATTTAAGAATGGAAGAAAAAATTGTAGACGTAAAGATTTTTTAGTATAATTGTATTTAAATATGACCATGTTTTGAAAATTCGACGGGGACTTTGAAGATAAAGATAGTCTAGCCTAAAAGGAATTGTAGGCCTATTTTCAGTAAAATTATATTCGACAAAAATAATGAAGGATTATGTGTGATAGGCTAAATCATTATTGAAATAATTATCTAAGTTGCCAAAAAGTTATTTGGGCTGATCAGCGAGAAATTGACAAAATTTGGAAACTATTATACACTACTAGTATAATTATACTGCTATAGATATATTTTTTTAATGTCACGTATAAAAAAATCTTGGTGGGGATTGGTACAGAAAAACAGGCCGATTTATTACTCGGTAATTATCAATTTTATAAAAATATACCCATAAAAATAAACCCATTAATTACCTTTATTAAATTGTGACATCTGTCATCTGCATTTTTAAATTCGTTTCGCGCAACGCAAATGAACAGTTTCCAGTAAAACACAAAGAATTAGCCCAATCTTAGCAAATTTAGATTAGATTCAGCTACATATCTAAGAGCACCAATGATTAACAATCGTGATTAACTGCATTAAATTAATTGAGACAAATTCACAGCGCGAGCAAGAACATGCAAAAAGCCGGCAAATCGTTTAAGATTCTTAAAACTGAATAAGATGCCTATTTAAAAGCAACAAAACACACATCCATCACTTGCAGCCAGTGGCGAGCAGTGGGTTTGCTAATGGGGAAGCAAAATTAGCAAGTCTTGAAAGCACACACTTTGTGTCATTCGAATAATTGCATTTCATGTTACGTCATAGGCTAGCGCCGCCAGGTGCCTAAGTTTAAGTGCCTAAGTACCTAAGTACCTAATCTTCGGAAGCACATTCTTTTCTCCCGGAGGACGCATATTTGGTTGCATTTCAAAAATGTCAAACTTAATAAATATGTACCTTCGGTGCGAATACGCCCAACGGTGCAGTTTATTACGCAAGCAGTGCTTCCTTTGCTTCCATGGACCGCACGCCACTGTTCTTGCAAGTTATCGAGTATATCCAAGCGGCTACATATCTTACTGCTTACAGTCCAACAGCACGCGATATAAGTTTCATGTGAAAAAAAAAGAAATGGCGAAATGAACGTCGTTCATTTTGCAATCGCTGTTAGATGCAACAATAACATTACGCCTGTTATAATGGCAGAGGTAATTCATTGCTCATGTATCACAATGTTTTGCTTTACTGTACCTACTCTTGTGTACTTGTATCTCTTGTACTGAGAATACCAGCAAAGGTAATGGCACCTACTCGCAATGTTTAATTGAGGGTTCTCTTTAACTAGAGTTTTGAATTCGTTTGCTGTTTCTTGTCAGAGAAGTTTTACTTGAATATACATTTTTCACAAAGATCTTTGATTCTAATCAGTCTTATATTCGGAAATTTTGATTTTTCTGCATACCAGTAAAAGAGCTGACCTAGACTGGCCTTACCTATTTTGGTCTTGTATATGATTTTTATTACCTGGTAATTAATAATCAAGAAACATCGAGTTAACGCTTTGTTCAATAAAATTGCAATTAAACATGCTAAGAAGTGTTTAATTGAAGGTTATCTTTCTCTACGCCTTGTGAAATTCTAACACAGACACACATAAATTTCTTGTAATTAATTGTGGGAATGTTTGTGAGTGTGAGCTAAGATGCCTATAAGATTTAGCTATTTTTTGTGAACTGTAATGGAGTCCAATAATTGGCCACAGTATTTTTCTGATCGCTATACGAAACAAATGTCAACTCATTCTCATTACTCTTGATAATCAAATGAGATTATTTGAAAATTTGTTCCGTTCGGTACAGGTACATATTCGCCTAAATATAATCGTGTAATTGAATTCAACTTCTTCAATTACCTCTTCGGGTCAACGTATTCCTCGAAAACCACTCATGTTTCGAAGTACCGATTGATAAACATCATCTTGAATCGATAAAGCCACCTTTTGTCGATCGAAAAGTAGCGATTAGGTCTTCGTCCATTAGTGCTTTCAACAGTGTGCCTCGGCTATCTCACACAATTGTAACTTACAAGATTCGATGGTACGATGGCTTTGGTATTGCCTGGAGTAGACAAGCTATAGGTCGAATCGATTATCGTTTTCTCAAAGATCGAGCGAGCGAGATTAGATCTTTCGTTTCGATTATGATTTGAACGTTCCATGGTTGATTAAACGGTTGAGCAATGCATTTTGTATCGAGTGGACTTTTTAAGCGCCAACTTTGAAAGTCATTTGTTTTAAATACAATGAATGTTGCTCTTTGGGCTTGGTCGTAAATTTTTGCAGAATGTTTTATTGGCAATAGGCGGGTATGTTAATATGAGATTTTAATTATTTTTTAAATATATATTAATGTTAAGCTGCGAAAATATTTTAATTTTGAGAAGTAAACTTTCTTTTTAAATCTAGATAATGTGTATCATCTAATCAAATTAAATTAACTGTATAAAATTGGCAAAAATCTATTATCTACATTGACTCTGGGGTAAGGAATAAATGTTAATCCAGCGGAAGAACACATTTTCAAAATTTCCTGGCTCAAAATCTAAATAATTGTTAAGCAAGGCGTCATTTTAAAAGTTTCAAAAAATGTTGAAGTCTTGGTTCGAATCGAGTGTTTGCCATATGCTGGGCAAAATTCATGCAATTTAGAACTTGTGATGTTATATCAAATTGATTAGCTTTACTTAAAAAGAGTTTCAAAAGAAATTAAATTTGATCCACAGCACAAAAAAAAATCCCGTTAGAGTTCAAAGCCATCATGCTGTTTGACAAAAGTTTTTTCTTCAGGGTGTTTTTCCCCGCATTTCTCTGGACAGGACAATGGCAAACAGTTAGCGGTAGGTCCCAACTTTATCGGGGGTGGTATTTTCATTATCTGCCGGAAGCGAACCCCTAATTTTCCGCCCCTGTGTTTCGCACCCCCAAATCCATCTGTTGTTTGGCGATCACCTTTATTTTTCAATCTTCGAAGATGGCACTCATCGAAATGTCTTTGTATGCTTTAAGGCTGACGGCTTCAATTTTGTTTTCAAGATAAATTAAATTGGATGTCATATTTCTTGGTCCTGTTTCTTTGAAACAACATGATTCAAATATTATATTTGACAGTTAAAATGATCAAGAAGGCGAAAATTCAGACATCATTGCCAAAGAGAGTGTGCATTATAATTTCAAACATTTTGAAAGATCATAGAGCTCAAACGTGGAAAGATCTTTAATATTTCGGCAAAACTCAATGATAAGTTAAGTTTTTGTTGCCAAATCAAAATAGTATTTAGAATAGTTTGGCAGGTAAAACCAAAACAGCAAGAAGGCAACAAAAAAATCACTTTCCTCCTAATGAGTATACAAAATATACCCTAGACATTACCAAATAACAGTTCTTAACCTAAAAATGCCACCCCTTAAATCATCCACGCGCCCAAACCTCGTCCCAAATCATCCCTATCGCTTACAAAGGCGTAAGCTACCGACACCTTTCGCCATATCGCATCTGTTTCAGCTAAACAGCTGACACTAGTGACTCTGATCCACAGCCTTGCTAGAGATTTGCACACGTGTGAGATGTGCCAGCTGGCAAGCACAGTCTTCTCGAACCACCTTTGCCTAGGTCAGTGACAGATTGGACTGTTTTGTTTTGCTTTTCAAACGCTAAAGACGATCTACAAAAGTTGGATCATGGCTTGGATAACGGTTTTTCGTGAATGGCGCACGAGTTAACATTCAGAGGTGGCTGATGCACTGTAGATTTCGAGCGGGATTTCAAAATGCAGATGTATATTTTCACGACATAAGTAGTTTAGTGCAACAGGTGGTTACTTAGCTTTATATTATCTTTAGTTGCATAATTTAATGGAGACTAGGTGAACTGAGAATTTCAGTACAACTGAGATTGCATAGGTATTCGTCTGTGGAGATTTTCACATAAATGTTTGAAGATCTTTTAATATTAGTTATAGATATCTAGACAAAAATAATGTGATACCAAAGAGAATCTCAAAAAATCTACTATGTAGACCTTGCACATTCGTTTGAAAGGTTCACTTATTAATTTTCTATAGACGCTCCAAAAGCCCATCCCTCAACCCGAGCCATAAAATCTGTTCCTAAATCTCAAATCTTTCAATTTTAAAGAGTAACATTTTTGCCGTTTGTCGAGATATTTTAGCAAACGAAAACTCAAAATCAAAATCAAAAAATATTAAACCAACCAAAGCCAGATCATCAACGACAGTTCATGCAAGTCAATATACATTCGATCGACGAAGTCGAACAGCTATAATTTCCAGTAAATAGAATGCCCGAGCATAATTTAACCAGCTATTATGAGCAAGCTAGTCATACGTAAAACCCTTCAGGGTTTACCGATGTCTGCATTCAGTGGTTACCATTTATGTTGGACTTAATACGGTGATCGCTATTTCGTGCTCTGCTGCTAGGTAGTATACATACCCACTTGCATATAGTTCGTCATACACATATACTACATCGTACCAATACAAGTAGAAGAAAATTACTCTCCACAAGCAAATATCCTACGGTGTCGTTTTTCACAAATCGTTATTTTCTGATCATGCCCATTTATTAAGTATTGCCATTTTATGATTTATTGCTTTATAGGAAATTGGTATTATTCGCGATATTTTTATTGATTGATGTAGTTTTTTCGCTTGTCGACTGGTAGGTATGTATCGTTTAGAAAATTGAGGAGGGGGGGGGGGGG
>LVVV01431966.1:0-11885 GCA_001676325.1 Amphinemura sulcicollis
CATCAAACTGCTTGAGTGGCAAATTTTCTTAATCATTACAATATTGCATGAACATTAGAAATTAGGGCTTGACCTTGTCTATGGTATACTGTCCACTTGAGTGCTGGAGGAAACTGGTTTACACTGACTTCAAGCATGGCCAAAAATTAGCGTAACTTATTTGGATTGGATGCATGAGCCGATATTAATATTTCCTTTAGCCGTCTTTCGCTAATCGCTTAGCTATTGCATCCATTCAATGTAAACATTAACGCTAACGACAAGTAGCCTGCTTTGACGAAATGTAAATGAATGCGAATGCCAATGCTGTCGACTAATAAATCATTTTGTTTGCTTTTTCACAACACTTTGCGTGCCTGCAGAATTCTGGAAAAGAAAAGACGGTATGTTACCAAGTTGAGCTCTTCTTAATTAAAACTAATTGTAGAACTTAGTAGACTAACACTAAAACACCTGTAGGATTACGAAAATAATTAGTTCTGTTTTAACAAGCTCTGTTGAAAGTGAAATATAGCCTTCAGAGTGTAACACTCAAAATAATAACATGTATTGTGTTCACATTGCAGCATTTCAAGATTTGCTAAGATCTATCACATTGACACTCATTTAGAGTTAAATAGTAAAGTGCACTTTAGAGTGTTAGAAATTTACTTTAAAAAGCATATGGCCCAAATTAAGGTAGCTAATTATTTTTAATAACCCAGAGTTGCAGCAGTCCTAACTTTGGTTCAGCAGAAATATCACAGTTAATTATTATAATATAGTGGCTATTCTTTATTTTGAATTAAATTTATTCTGATGTATCTGTCTAAATTTTTGACAAAAGGTCAGTACCCTGTTTGAGAAACAGACAAAAATACAACAGTTTTTGAACAGCACGCCTTGAAAGAGGTTATATTATTATTTAATCATGTACGTTTTTGCTGCCTCTCGCATTTGTTGCGTACAGGTGCACCCTAACCAAAACCGCCATCAGCGTTCAGACTTTACCTTGCACTACATTTTCAACGTGCCGCCCCTGACATTCATTTCCGCCCGCAGCCAAGAAGGCCTGCTGTCCGATGAGGAGGCACAGGAGGTGGTGCGTCTGCTGTCGCCCACCGAAGAACGGGAACGCGAGGAAAGAGAACGAGAAGACCGCGACGACCCGGAGTGGCTCGCTGAGGTCCTCTCCGCGTCCAGCAACTCTTTGCTCAACGAGTCAACGCTGCACGACACGCTCGACGGGCGGTCACGGAGCGAGATCAGCAACACAATGGGCGACTCCATGACTTCCAGTCGGATAGGTACAACATCTTATGATAAATTGTCTAGTTAGCATTTAACTTGGATTATTTTCAAGCCTTGTCAAGCCTTGCAAATGCTACAGGTAGAGACAAAAACATTCAAAGTTGCTGTATTACATTCACAATTTTTTCCAAAAATTTAATTATTGCTTTTCATTGAATAGCTTCTTTGTTCCAATTTCAATGATCAAACTGAATTCCTTCAAAGGTTCTGTAGCTTGATGCATACTATATTCCTAGCCTACTGCAGGATGTGATAAAATATCATTCATTGTTTTCTAAATATTTCGACCACTTACTTGGATTGCCTTTCAAAACATTTACCTTTGATTGTTGCTAACCAAAGTCCGCATCGGGAGGTTTCGCCTGTTTTTATTCCGAAAACTGTGAATCATATGCGATTGTTAGCGAATATCCTGCCAGTTGCAATGCTTTTATAATATGCTAGTGAATTGAATGAAGGTACTCCTACTGGTTGAATAACTTACAGTCTCAATTGCTATTAGCATTCGAAGTTCAGTCATGTTCAGGTTGAGGTGCAGCCACAATCGGCTGGTATTTTTAATAGGCAAGCATGTGAAATTAAAAATTGTAATTTTTACAGGGGCCTAGTTTTCATAAATGAGAGCAATTCAGGCATAGAAAAAGATAGCAAATGTAGTTTTTTCGATAGATGTGCATGCCTGTTCACAATAGTGTTGCTGCAGTAGATCGTACATCAAATATCCCTCTATTTGACATTCTTCTTGTCCAGTTCGTAAGTATGAACAGAAAGCTCCAAAAATTTTTGGGTTTCAAAATGAAAATGATAGGTTTGAAAATAGGTACCTACCAAAGGCAACATAACCTCCATTATGCATTTCAATTAAATAGCAATCTAACTCCAAGCAGTTGTACTGAAATACTGTGGTTGAATTCCCGTCCAGCATCAAATTGAGTACATAACCTACATCTTCACTTTTCAATAGCATTGTAATCCAACTCAAGTTCTAGGCATAGTCAAATTGGAAGCTGGCACCCAAAATGAGTATTGATTACTGAAGGTGTAACCTGACCGATGTTTTGTATTTCATTAGGCTCGCAGTCCGGCTCAGACCTACTCGGCTCAGTGAGCAGCCTGACTGATCAGGAAGGCGGCGACGACGGCAAATACGACGACTTCTTCCCAGAACCAGGCAAAATCGTGATGGTGGAGAACGGAGTGCACTACTACGAGGATGGGCACTTCTGGATGGAAGTGCCTGGGATTCCGGATGCGGACGAAGATGAGGACGCGCATCTTCCCATTCCCGTTAAGGAGAATATGAAAGTGAAATTCAGCTCCGGGCCAATGAAAGTGAGTGAACGCTAGGACATTTCTCCAAACTAAAACATTTATTGACATTTATGACTTCTGTTGCACTATTCTTTTTTCCATTTCATTTTTTTAATGTCTACAAAGGTACAGCAAAACCTCGTTAATATGAACTCGCTATAGGGATTTCCATGTTAAAAATTTCGTCTAAAAATTATCGTAAGTCCCCTAGGCACCATTTACTTTAAATCTTGCTCGGTTAATCCGAAAATCCAAATAATACTTCAAATTATTGAATTGTGGAAGCTCAGAATTCCAAAAACTTCGACCTACTTCGCACTATTTGCTTTGCACCCCAAAGGGGTGCCCTGATTATAACCTCATAACCCACTTATTTTAACCATACCATCAATGAAATTCAAAGGAAATAGATTTGCCTTTCTAGCTATGAAGCGAAATATGAAATTAGAGAGCACCATCGTCTCTGTAGCTATGCTAGATTCTCAGTAGATGGCAATTTGTCACTCCACAATCATAAAGAATCTTGAGAAATGTATAAACAACAATGTTTTAGCCAGCTTGTCTAGAAAAGGGCTTCAAAACAAATCCGAAATATGTGATGGGTCACTTTTATGACGATGCACTGCAAATGAGCATTGCAAGTGCCATTTTTAATAGGTTTCCACCTTGCTATTTGTGTGATATCTTGGCTTTAATATTCTTATTCGATCAGTGGTGGGTCATTGAGTGGGGGATGGGGACGGGAGTAGGAGACGGGAGTTGTAACTTTTCCCTTCAAATATGACATCATGCTGCAATTTGACACATGGCACCTGCACTCGTTTGGTGTTATCCATCATAAGAACATTTTCCTGCAATTTTTTGGAAATTTCGATAATGCGAATTTTTATAAACGGAATTGGGATTTCACGGTCCCCTCCAATTCGGATTAACGAGGTTTTACTGTATTGAACTTTGCTAAATGTTGGGCTAAATAAGCTGTTCTTAATACCATTGAAATCCTTTTGTGATTATCAGCAGGCACAATTTCTCTTTTATTGCCCATTGTTTGTAAATGCATCATAAGATACTGTAGCAGCTCACTGGAAAATTTGAAAGCAAAGTTGTCAAAAGAAAGTGTTAAATTAGATTATTTACAGTCTTCACTGTGCATTTCATGTAACTCTACACAGCAGATTCCCATTACACTTCTATAACAGGAAGCAAAACATAATTAACACTAATGCATCAATTAATACATCACCCAGAAACACATTTTAATACATATCTTACTCTGACAGTTTCAATTCTAGAAAGAGTTGTTAAAAGGAATTTTGCAACTTACCAAACAGTTGTAGGTAGCTAAAAATTGAACTTGCATTAGGTGTAGGTACTCTCTGGTTTATAGACCTGGCATTTTGCCTTTACCACGTTAGGAAATGAACATTGAACCGCGCATATTGCTTTCGTTATTCCGGGTTTTTAACTCCTCTTGACTCCACTTCCTTAAACCCATCACCCTTTCCCATCTGTTGCAATGGGTGGATGGATTGAGGGAGGCATCGAAGTCGTTGCCATCTGTGCTCTGTACAAGTGATTGATAGGTGACTATTAAATTTCCCTCCCCTCGTCCAGGTCTTCAGCACGTTCTCGGTGAACGACTACGACCGGCGCAACGACGATGTGGACCCGGTGGCGGCATCGGCCGAGTACGAGCTGGAGAAACGCGTTGAGAAAATGGACGTTTTCCCCGTGGAGCTGATCAAAGGTCCTGAGGGACTCGGCCTGAGCATCATCGGAATGGGCGTCGGGGCAGACGCTGGTCTCGAAAAGCTAGGCATCTTCGTTAAGACTATTACGGAGAATGGGGCTGCAGCCAAGGACGAACGGATACAGGTCAACGACCAGATCATAGAGGTGAGTGACGTGTGTATTCAGAGCAGCTCCATGTGATTTTATTAACTTCACATTTTACTTGGTGAAGATTAGGAATTGAAAATATTTATTTGATTTACCAAGACCTTTCACACAAATTTGGAGCATGATTGAATTGAAGAGGTAAATTTATCAAGACTTTAGTAATAGGTAGCCCTGGTTTCAAATAACTCTCTTACTTTTTAGTATTATGTATGCAACTACAGTCTCAAAAATGTCATCCACCCCGGGATCCGAACCCGTAATTTCGTAATTTAATCAAGTTTCACCTAGTAACTCTCTTACTTTATACCTTACTGTCTTGCTGACCCAATCTTGATAAGAAAATACCTCTCTAAGATCTAAAGTCACACACTATGAATCATTCCAGGTGGACGCCAAGAGCTTGGTGGGCGTCACGCAAGCGTACGCTGCGTCGGTGCTGCGCAACACGTGCGGCTTGGTCAAGTTCCTGATCGGACGCGAGCGCGACACCAAGAACAGCGAGGTGGCGCTGCTCATTAAGCAGTCGCTGCAGGCGGACCGCGAACGAGACGAACATCGAAGACAGATGGAGCAGCAGCAGACGCCGCCGCGCACCACTTCCCGCGGGTACCACCATCTGCAAGACGCAGGGTGAGTGTGGATCTAGACCAACTCCTGGAGCTCGTTTTAATTGATGAAAAAGTTGGGCTGCTAAGCTGGGATCATTCTTTCGGTTGTCGATTCATTAGTTGTGTTTTGCAATGGACTGTTTTGACTACGGGTCCTGTGGCACAATTTACAAATCAACTAGAAGGATCCACTATTTCAATTATGTCGAAAGGTGGACTCCACATCCAACACCCAACCCAGCACAATTCTCCTATACTGTGGCAATTTTCGAGAACTGGAGTTTCCTATGGACTAAACTGTTTAGTGGGGCCATGTTATTGACAGTTGTTGATTGACAGGTCTTTCACATCTTGCTTCTTTATTTTTACAATACAATCGTTATTTGTGGGAAAGTGCGCCTGTTGACCCTGTTTTGACCCTGACAGAAGCAACCAGTCGCCGGAGCGTTCCGAAGACAGCAGCACGACGTTGCCGCTGACCGGCACGTCTCCCACGACTTCGTCGTCTTCCGATGCTCCCGCCAGCCCGCCTGGTGTCTCGGACACCGTATTCGAGCTGGAGCCCTCCGTGGCGTCAAACGATCTCGACGCCATACGTAGGCTACTCGTCGAGGTGCGTGCCCAGTAGCTTTCTTGACAAATTAGTGTTCACTTTCTTCTTTCATATTCTTAGTATTCTTACTTTCTACTTTGGGCCAGACTACTGTTCTCCTTGTAGCATTCCTAAATATATCACTTTTTACCTTTTCTTTCTTTACATTAATGTGTTTGTAGGTGAAGTGGCCATAAGGAAGTGATAGTGGTTTTAATAGAATAATGGAATGTGGTGGTGGCTCATGATAGTACTTGCCAAGGTGTCATATTGCTACTCAATTATAATTTATAATGTGTCCGTTTCAACTCCATATTTAATTTACCTAATTTACTACGTACTATCATTGTTTTTTGACAATTCATCACTCAATTGATATATCAATCAGATGCTGTGTTTTTCCTCTATCAACGATTTTAAAATTTGTTGTAGGTTCTTTATCATTACTCTTCTGTTACACACAAGTCTGTAGCTTATAAATTACGTTGTATTTTGGTTTCATTTGTGATCCCTATTTGATTGTATTTGGATGCTTGTTTTATGTTTTGTCCACGTTATTATTTTGCAGACTCGGTTCAAACTTAACCTTGCAGATGGTGATATTGCTAGACTGAAATCAAAGGTGAGAGATTTGTGGCGTTTTTCTTCTTTCGTTCATTTCTGCACATTTTTCTTTATAATTTGCGTCCATCTACCAGGACTCGACGTAGTCCCAACTCAATGACGGATGACTTTATGCATTGCTTATTTAAATAAGAAAGGAACTACAAGAATGTGTCAAGACTAGGCTATATTGCAAGCACTCACACGATATTACCTGTATAACACTTAACCTTCCTTTCACTTCCGACTTCCAGGAGCCATTTCATTGCATATTTGCATCCTTCACATGTGATTATATTTCAAACTTTGGTTGTTTATGAGGACTTTATTTTCTACCAGCCAAGTGCTTTGATTCTTCACGTATAAAATCAAGCTTTTCGGTCGCTTCTCTCAGCTTACGGAGATGGAAGGCATGGCCCCCGACAACGAGGAATTCATCGAGCGACTGAGACAATCCTCGTTACGGCTCCGCGAGACAGAACGCAACTACTACTCGGCCAAGAAGGACGTAGCCAGCTATCAGGAGATGATCGAGCAGTCCCAGGGCCAGTACCTTGCGCTTGAGAAGAAGTACTGCAAGGCTAAGAAGCTACTTCGAGACTTCCAGCAGCGGGAGCAGGACATGGTTCATCGCGAGGAGTTCTATCTGCAGCTGATCCAGGAGAGCGATATCGAGTACAATGCGCTAGTCAAGTCGCTCAAGGACAGGGTGAGTGGGCGAAGATGGGTGACTTACGTCTGCTGGGCTATACGGAGGGTTTAACGAGGGTTTAAGTAATCCAATTGGCATAACGGGAAAAGGTTAGATTATTTACAATAGCCTATGTGTGATTTTTGCACTGGTGCACAAAGTACAAGCTATTTTAAACAAAAATAATTAAAATTTTGCTTTTATTTTAAAGTTTCATGTCAAGTACTATGTCAGTAGATAATTGTTTTCAGGTAACTCATTTATCTTTTTATCAACAGAAAATTTTAGAATTTTACATAAATAATTTTGAACTAGTATCCAAGACCTAACCCAACTTCTGATGGCTTACAGAAAATCATGATCACTATGGGTTTCAAACAAATTCTGAAAATATCTACTTCATACGATTTTTAAGACTCATGTCCAACTTTACCTACTTCACTTTTAAAATGAGCACAAAGTTTCAAAAGTTAACAGCATAGATAGCCAAGAAGTCTTAACAAACATTGGAAAAGTTTAACAATCCAACCAGTTTGAACGGTTCTGAGCGGTTCCAAATCGCCCTGTAACCTCGCGCCTTGCCCCACAGGTGATCGCTTTGGAACAGGAGCTCGTGAACACGCAACGAGCTGCTGGCCTCCCCGCCAGCCTCCCTTACGACGGCGCCACCGTGCGTCAGCTCACACCGCAGCTGACGCGGAGGCAGCGGCCGCCGCCCGTCAAGCCGTTGTTGCAACAGCTCGAGGACGAGTTCTCCGACACCGAGATCTCAGACCTGAGTCCCGAGGACGGAGACAAAACGGCCACCGTCGAGAGAAAGGTGCGTCCGAACGATCAGACGGCCTATCGATAAGCGGCGAGGTTCACTCAAAGAAAAGTGTCATGGTCTTGTTTTAGTTACATTAAGGGGTCAGTATCTAAAACCCAAATCTCTTTTCGGCTACTAAAACAATTGACTGCTTGATTTAAGACACTTTTTTGTCTGAAAATAAGGTGTCTGGCAGTTTGTTTTAGTTACTTTGAGTTGTCTAAATATAAAACCCCAGGGCACCTTAAAATAACTTAACCAAGACTGCAAGATTCTTGATCTTTAAACTGAGGAATGCAAGGTCTTCTGGTAGCGATTTTAAAGTTATTGAGGTGTAACTGTTTTGTTTTCCATGTAGGAAATGGATTTGTCGGAAACAAGAGTCAATAAGTCAATCAAAAGTGAAAACAATAATTATATTTGGCCATTGACATGCAATGACATGATAATTTTATCACAGAATCTAGGGCCTTAAAATCAAATCAGTAAATCAAAATGCAGCTAATATTAGAATGGAAAGGTCACATGACTGTTGGTCTCGTTCAGGTGTATGCCCTGGGCAATTTACATTTCAAACATATCTGTTCAGTCTTATTTCTTAATGGATCTCTTAGCATTTACACAGTGCACTTGACTTTATTATTAATTAATTAATTACTTATTTACAAACCATTAAAGTCTACACAAATGTGCAGTTCTCTCAAAATGATGGGCAGCAACGACAATGTCATAAGCAGACACTGAAAAATACTCACTAGTCCTATCTCATGTCTACCATAGTAAAAGATATAATCCTTTGCACTGATGTTGCACAAAAGTTCAATTTAAAATCAAAACTCAATACGTAGTACTCTCAATTTTGCTTTCACCGACAGCTCCGCACTTTTTAACACTTCGAAACCAATCAAACTCACGTCAAGGCATCTGAATAACTTTTTATATCAAAGTTACAAGACTTTATACGACTATTTATTTAGTCTTCACTTTCGATTCAATCGTTTTTCTCTGCGGCAAGGAACTGGAGGTACGGAGCTAGCTGTGTACAGAGCATTACGATCAAAGCGGCTCAGCAATTAGTGTGGCCGTTATTGCGCGAATGTGGGTGAAACTAATGCGGGTGATTTGTTTGTCTTCCTCTCCCCAATCTCCGGTTCCTTGCCAGACCAGGAGTCATTTTACTAATTATTCTAGCATAACTAACTATTAATTAATTAATTATAAATGTACTAACTGTCTGTTTGGAAATAGTAACGTCTTCTCATTGCTCTAGCCGCAATGTAGAACGTTTAGTGAGTCTCAATAGTAAGTCAATTAACAACACAATTTATTATTGTAGCTGGTGAGAAGAGCATGACATGATTTTTTTAATGGAAATTTGGTGTGAATTTGTTGCTGGCATATGCAGTCAAAATGCCGATTCCAAAGCGAAATGATTCTAGTCACATTCGCATGGATATTGAACTGTCATCGAAATGACCTGTGCATCGTTTGATAAATTTACACCAAGCCACGGCGCAAACAACAAACGAACCGTTGTGGCCAAGTAGAGGAATCGACGCTAGTGCGGTCATGTGTGATTTCTGCTGAGACTTTTTGTTTTTGGCGTCAATGCTTTTCTGAGAGCCATGTAATTTGGATTGTAATTCATTACAGAAATCGAAAATTTTGAAATTTTTCATCTTGGCAATTAACCATACACGATTGCACCCGCATTGAAATTGTCATTGTTAACCGTAGTTAATGCATTGAGTGTGTTAACGTATGCTTTTCAAGACGTGCTAAAGTGCAGTCTTCTGCTGCAATGCAAATGACGGGGTAACTAACATAAATAACATTAACATTTAGCCTGTAGTCACTCGTAACAATGTGCTAGTGTAGCTTATATCAATGCCTGAATTAGCGTAGCGTAAACTAAATAGACCAGTCTCACCTAAATGTTACCAATGATTATCTAACCGCATTTATATATACATTATAAAAATCTCATTTCCCCTGATTTGCGTTTCATTGCACTTTTTGGTTACCTTTGTTCATTTGTCGTAATCGAATTTCTACTCAGTCTTGTTATATATTATTTTGAAATGTCTTATAAGTTTTAGCTGTTTTATTTGGTAGCGAATATATTCTTAAACGCTTTGTACGTCTTCCCATCTTAGTCGGTCCTAATTAATCCTACAACAAACTTTGATGTTTGCAGTAGTGTTGTTAGGTTTCACCCCTTGGGGTCGACTTATGGACGTCTGTTTAATAATGTATAAAGCTGGTTTTTATTTTAATAATGCAGTGATTAATTTAAGTAATTCATTTATTTGAATGGTTTTCAATTTGTGATATTTGTTCACAGTGTTCTGGATATTTTTGTCTGTGAAATTAAAATGGAAAGAACGTTTACAATTATAAATAAACTAACACGTTGAGCAAATTACCAAGCCTGGCATTGATAAAAGCATACACCACTCACACTCGTAGCTTTAGCTCCCTTATCCTTGTGAAATGGCGAGGATGCGCAGCATCAGTCGATAGTCAGTAGCTTGACAAGGTAACATTTACTAGAATAAAATTAGTCAAATGAAGAAATTAAGTTGGCCTATGAGAAGTCAAGCATAAAGTTCTGGTAGAGTAGAGGATAAAGGATAGATACGATGATCATCTTGCTATTTTTTCATTTAATTGGCATGGGCACTTTCAGAGTGGTCAGGGTTCTCGTATGCTAATGTTTTTATTATGATACCAGGATTACATTCCAATTCATATACAAGGACACCATGTGAATTAATTGAATAGTTACAAAATAATATTTTTGCTTGATAAGTGGAGCCATTGACTATCCAGAGTTACAGCCGTCTGCAAAACATTCTAGACTATTTTTAAATAGAAAGAAGATGGAGAATTTACTATTTAAATTCCACCTGCAGATTTTTTTGATAGGAAAATATCAGGGCAATGTTGACCCTCTATAAGACACTACATATTTTATGGTAGTGTATTTGAAGATTTGAAATCCACTTAAATTATAATGTAGTCATCAAGCAGAAACTCAAGGTACTGCAGTGGATAGCACATAATAGCGGCAGCCCGTTTGAATCTACAAAATGCAAATCTGATAAGCTGGCTTGTACATAATACCTACATGAACTACCAAGGGTGGTGGCTGCCAGGGGCTTGCGGATATTTTTAGATTGTGCCAACTCGAGAAACAAAATTAACGGCGGCACTCAGCACAGGAGGTACTACTACTACTAACTACCCGGTAATGCGTGCTGCTTGTATTGATTTGGTATTGTTGCCTGGTTCCAAAAGAGTTTGCAAGTATATCAGAAAAGATGGAAACCAAGAATGAAACTCAACTTACCAGGCTGAAGATGTGGTGCAGCTTAAACCCACATTATCTCGACTAAAGGGTGTCTAACGTAAGGTCGAGCAATTCTGAGAGCGGCGATCCAGGTACTTCTATGCTCAGTAGGCGAGTGAGCCCAATGGCGCCGCCCGCAGAATTGATCAAACTTACATGAGAAAGCCTGTTAAGTCTAGGGTCAGTTTGATTCGGCCCTCAGAGAGGATACCAATATTTCAACTTTCCTTTCATAATGCTCCCTCTCTTGTAACTTTTTCCCAAATTTAATAATAAAACTGATACATGCATCTATTTGTTAAATGAACAAAGGTATGAAAAAGGTAAACGACGGCCAACTCTTGCTTATCTTGTTGCTAATCCATGCCGGTGTCCACTTGCAGTTGCCGGTGAAGGAAGAGTTGGATCGCGCAGTGCCACCACACGAGCTACTTGACGTGTCAGCGTCCAAGGCCAAGGGAGAGCTCGGCACGCGCGGTGGGCTGGCAGGCAGGCAGCTCCCCACCAACAAGAAGTCCGGCGGGCTCAGCTCAAGCAGCTCGGTGAGTGAATGCCAGAGTTTTTGGAGGGACAGTGTGTGTCGGTGTTTGTAAGACTAATGCTGTGATTTCTCACATGGAGTTGCAATCTAGGTCATGTTGCTAATGGCTTTAAATGAGTATGCAAGGTTGTGACTGCATATTGTAGTTTTCTTGAAAGGAATTGTAAACAAGGTATTATGGTTGGAATTC
>LVVV01431967.1:0-11890 GCA_001676325.1 Amphinemura sulcicollis
GAGGTGGAAAAGTTTGCAAGCAAAGACTCGCTGTTGGACATGGATGGATTCGCGGCAGACGAGCAGGGGTCAGGAGACATGCGGCTGCCACTCCTCAAAGTGAACACCATCGACGAGGTGGATAACAGCTACATAGTCGGCCAGGTCAAGAATGTGGGGATAGACAAGGAGATAGGTGAGTTGTACTTGGAGCTTTTACATCTACATTTGACATTGCAATTAAGGCAATTATTCGATGGGTTTTTCAGTAAAAAAGTTGAATTTGCTTCTCAGAAAAGATAGACATTTGTGGCCATCTAATTTCTTTCTTTAATTCCTTGTAGGTATATTACCATGGTTTCAATTAGTTTACAGATTATTTTTAGGGTACATCAATACTAACTCACTTTAGCCTGCAAAAAGTTACTATGAGAAATTCAAAAGAGAAAGTCAAAACCTTACAATAAACTCCTTAGAAGCAGGTCCCAAAATACCTCAACATCCTAATGGCCTACGCAGACTAAATGCTCCAACGTTTTCTTTCAGAGCCGTTACGTGCGATGTCACTGGTCGACCCGTTGGAACAGGAGGACTCCAACGACGCAGAGGGTGCCGACAGAGAAGGCGCTGAAGGCGGCAAGGCTGGCTCGTTCAATGCCACCGAAGAAGCATCGCCACCCGTCTTCAAGAACAAGGACAAGATGTTCCGCGTAGTAGCCAAGCCTGCGGGCAACATGCTGAAGCTCAAGTGCCCTGCTGAAGGTGAGGGTTCCATAGCAGATAAAAATGTGATAACCGAATGACATAACGTGTTACATTTTGCAATAAATAATGTTTTGCTTAGAACTTTACATTTGCAGCCCAATATCAGATATTAATGACTAATGAGAAAAAAGCAAAAGCTACCAAAAATGTTCCTAACAATAGATAGAGTGCTGTCCTGAAATCTTGCCCCTTAAAGATTTTATCTGATCGAGGGGTTATTTAAACGCATTTTTTACTTTCATGGGACAAACGACATTAATCCCCGACCTTATCCTTTAAAGCTTGCGCAGTTTCAAAATACAATTTAGAAAGGTTAGGAATAAAAGTGATTGATATGTGTGCAGGAAACCCATCTCCCAACATCACTTGGACGAAAAATGGAGAAACTCCTGAGCGGCATCTCGGTAGCGTCCATTACGGCCGGTGGGCCATCATGCTCGAAGACCTCGTCACTATGGACTCGGGCAACTACACCTGCGTCGTCTGCAACACTTACGGCTGTATTGACTTTACCTTCAAGGTCGACATCCTAGGTGAGTTTCTGCAATAATCTTTGTTGATTGATACCTACTTGATAGTATCTTTTGGACATAATAGTACCTACATAAATGATTTTATAAACTATAAAGCAACTTTTATAATGTGAGAGCACTGAAAATTTCTGTGACATTTGGGTCACTGTATTTAAAATTGGCTTACTAATCCATTCAATGAAAACCCTTTTAGCATTTGATTGACAAATATACTGTATTTTAGCCAGACTTAATACCTAACTCCAAAAATAAATAATCAGAAATACCAACTTTTATTAGCAGCCAACAAATGATGATAATGGTAAGTGTATTCCACCAATTAAGAATATTATTAGAGGTCTCAATAATATTTTCTCACAACAAATGAAGGTTTAGATAAAATCTTAATTATATTACGATTTCTTGTGATTGCCAGAAATTATTATTGTTATGTTGCATTTACCATCTCAATAATATTTAAATAAGAAACATTATAAACCCATTAAAAACAAATATAAAAATTTTATCTTAAAAAATACTGCACCTGTAGGCAAAGCTTAGAGCATAGAGCTGGAAGCATAGAGCTGGATGTACAGGTCTTGAGTCCCCAAACCAGCCACTATATTTGAGATGGTAAATTGCATTAGAATGCACATACCCTTTCCTGCCACCACAGCTTGATTTTATAGCTCCTCACCACAGATTAGTAATGGTTGCACGTGGCTTCCCATAGAGCGATTCCCTCACAAGCCATACATCAAGGACGGTTACCCACGCAACATGACGGCAGTGGTAAACACGTCGGTGAAGTTTGAATGCCCGCCCATCTCTGACTTGGAGCCGTACATACAGTGGTTTCGCGTCTCGTACTTCCTGTTGCCCGGCTACGAAAAGGTCGAGGACATTCCCAACGCCACTCTCATTCAGGTAGATGCGTTTACTACGGTGCTGGCGATATATCGGTGTCGGGACATGATGTCGGTGTTGGTCGGAGTGGGTTAATATTATTTACAGCTGTAGGTGGCGTCGCTGTTGAAGGCGAGATGTTTTTCTATGCTGGTTCTACGAATTCTTTATGACTAAATTAAATGGTTTTTGTTCAACTCATATTCAAGGCTGCAGATTAAGTAATGCATTTCTTATTTTATTTGCACTTCAGGCATAGGACACTTCAGTTACAAAATAATTATTATTTCATTTCAGCTGCAGTTTAATATGCAAATATTTTACTTCTCACATCACTTGCAATCATTTAAAAAGTCCAATACTTTGAATTTGAGTAATAGAGCAAAAACCATTTTTATTTAGGTATTTCCACCAATTGGGGCACACAGACATCAAAGTGAAACACATGAAATGAAGAAAAGCATGTTGGTGATTATTTTTCTAGAACGCCTCTACCACAGACCGATATTCACTGTGGTTCCCCGCAACGCAACGGTGGTTTTGGGAGCGACTGCGACATTCAATTGCTGCGTGTTATCTGACCTCCACCCACACATGGAGTGGCACCGGGGATACGTGGAAAACATTAACGATTTCAATCCGGTGAAGGTACAACACACAAACACACACCGCGTGAACAAAGCGTGAACCACATTTGCACTTGAATCACACGCATGGCATGTTTTTGGGATTACTGCATGTTTTATTTATTTTATATTTCGTATATTGTGTAGTTGTAGTCATTTTGATGGACATTCAATCGCATAATCTGATATGCTCCGTTTTTATAACTGAATACGGACTATGTACAGAGGTGCGGTTGCAGGTTTTTAGTATGTTTGAATTTCTGACGTAACAACACATGTTTTTCAGCACGCTGTAATTGCAGAGTTATTTTTCACGTACTGTTGCAAAATGCCAAAATTGACTAACCAACTGTAAATTTTGTAAATGTGCATTGTATTTTAACCAGCACAATATCATTTCAAGAGCCATTGAAATGTCTGTAGCAATCTAATTTTGTATGCTTTGTGTGCAAATCAATGAGTTCCAGCTCTGCACAAACTAAAAAATATCTAGTTAAGTTGATAATACCGTTAATAATATTGGAAAGTTAGCAGAGTAGCCAAGCATCGAAGGGAAAACATACTAAAATTGCATTGTATCTAGAATATTATTAATAGTAATAATAATAATAATAACCCATTTAGGTATGTGTAGATGATATTTTGTGGGCATCCAGGATTGTGCATATTTTAAGCCAGTTATTTTAACATTTTGTTGATTATAATCATCATTTTTAGATAGTGTAAGCTTGCAATGTACCTACTTGTTAGATTAGTGCAACATACCTACTGCTTGCTAAATTGCACTTAAATTAGCTGAAAACACTGTTGTGTTTATTTACAATAGTTTCTGTGATGCACTAGCCACTAAAAGCTAATTTGAAGTGATGCCAGTATTTCTCATGAGATTGAGGCAATTTGAAGCTAACAAGCATGAAAAAATATTTGTGCTCTGTAGGACTTGTGACGTTCGATATAAAACATTAGAAGTGAATAAATTCCAATAATAAATATACTAAACAAACTATATTTATTATATAACTTTAAGTATCATTTCTCTGTTCTATCTGTGTTTGTTATAGAGGTAGTATAACAACAATATGTTTAGTGCTTTTCATTTTCCCCTTTCATTTTTTAAGTCAAGAATTAGACTTCCTTGCGTTAAAAATGATAATTGGCTACTAAATTCTGAGAAAATTCAATAATGGAGTAACTATTTTCTAGTTGCTGACAAAATTAACTTTTTAGGCGGGCAGTGACTGCAATTACATGGGTGGTTCGGACAGCAGTGTCGACTGTAAAAGCCCCGAACTTCTCCTGCTGCACAACGTCACATTCAACGACTCCGGTTGGTACACGTGCATTGCCGGAAATAGCCTCGGAATCATCTACGCCAGCGCCTATCTGCAAGTCGTCGACAGTAAGACGCCCTTTGTAGAAATTGTATTCTAGAACGTGTAATATGAATTTATTTAACAAGCGCATCTTGGCCTTGTTCCACGATTAGAAACAGTGCTGTTTGTCGTAACCAAACAACCTGGAAAAAAATCGCAATCTTTGATGCGCTCAAGACCTTTTGGGTAGAATAAATTATGAAAGCAATTGCTCAGTTTCTCATAATGGAACAGAACTTTCACAGAACATAAGATTTTATATGAAATTTTTCATGTGATGGCAGCCATAGGATTGTTCTATTTTAATAAAAATATGGATGTTGTTTTCTTCTGGATTTGGGTGTCTTAACATTATTATTAGAATTGCATTATTAAGATCAGATCACATACTGTAATACAGAATGTTACTATTAAACCCTAGTACATTTAGCGGTTTTTTTTGCTCTAATAAATTACTCTTAGCTTGGAACCTTAAGCTCAAATATCAAAATCTTTTGGTAAAAATAATTGATTTTATTTGTGGAAGGAATATATTGGCAGCCCGTGTCCTCAATTTGCTTTGCAATTTGCAAAAAGGAAAGATATTAATTGCAGCTTACAATTAATTTTGAATTTCTTACCAAGAGGAAATTATTTCATTATATGGACTGTTGACTGTAAGGATATGTACTTACTGTATAGAAAAAGATAAATATACCATTTTCATTACTCTCGCCATTTTTAAAGATGCCCTACTGTGAATTGACGTGTCCCGTTCATCCATTCTTGGCTTTTAATTGGTCCGTTTTTACGCTAAATGATTTTCAACCAAGTGATGAGTTGAGTAGAATTTGCTTTTCTCACATCTCATAGCGCACTTACCTCTTGCAGCCTGACGAGTGATACTTTTGAACATATCGTAGCTGCCAAATAATTCGAGCGTGTTTTCTGCAGGTCTGGACCCTACGGTGACTGTTGCTGCTCGACCTTCGATGCTGATAAACATCCTTGCTTGTGTGCTGTTTGTCATGTTCCTTGTGGGCATCTGCATCATGATCTGCGTGTTCAAGAGGCTGCAGAGGTGAGAAATCATCATCACCTTGAATACTTAGCTCAATAAAACTGTTCCAACAAATTTTGTAGATGACAAAATCACTTTTAAGCATAAAGAAAATAAACGTGGGCTGTGGCACAGTTTCACCCCAAATCGGATATCTACTAAAGATATGTTAACGTTATTTATTTGTGATGTTGCTTTGCAGAGAGAAGCAGAAGAAAATGCTTGCAATCGAAGCTGGCCGAGCGGCCGTTGTGACCCAGTGGACGAAGAAAGTGATCATCGAGAAGCAAAACAGCATAATGTCAAGTTCGCCCAACATTCCCGAGAGCCTTGTGAGTGAAACCGCTTCTTGCGCCATTCATTAATATGGAATGAATTACAAGAAAAATAGTTATTTATTATTATATTATATAATTGTAATGACACTAGGGCAATATTCTCACCCAGAAGAATGAATTATTAATGAGGCTCGTAAAATTGTAGTACCTACAGTCACCTAGCTATGAACTTGTAAATAACTAGCTTTTCTCCTACAGCTGATGCCATTAGTGAAGATAGAGAAGAAGAAATCACACATGCAGATGAATTCATCGTCTGCCGATTCTGAGATGCTGATGATCTCCGAGTATGAGCTGCCTTTGGATTCTGACTGGGAGTTCCAACGAGATGCCTTGCAGTTGGGGAAGTCGTTGGGAGAGGGTGCATTTGGCAAGGTGGTCAAGGCTGAGGGACTTGGCATTCTGAAACAAGGTGTCTCCACCATTGTCGCTGTCAAAATGCTCAAAGGTGAGTAGCCAAAAACTAACAAAAATTAAGGCTGACTACCATCTATCGCTTGTTTCTTTGAATCGGTTTTAGTTTTTTTAATTCACTTCATACTAATAATATTTTATGTATTAAAAGTAAACTAGATTAGATAATAGAGCAAAATTTACATTTAGATACTGGTTCAAATATATTCCTTGATGTTTGGTTGTCGTTGCATGACCCCAACGAACATTTACTTTGGACCTTATAAACCTCTGAAAATACATTCTAATTGAAGTTCACATACCCTGCATGCTAAAATTGAGTTGATTGAGCTTCAGTGATTTCTGAGGGGTGCTTGACAAACCGCCGTCTTTTAACCAGTCTGATACAATTAATTAACACCTTGTTGTTTCTGTATGTGTGCAAAATTGTAAATAAATCCACCCCACACCCTCAGTCAGCCAGCTACGAAATAGTAAAAAGCATCTTTGCCCTATTGCAGAGGGTCATACGGACTCGGAGATGATGGACCTAGTGTCCGAGATGGAGATGATGAAGATGATCGGCAAGCACATAAACATCATAAACCTACTGGGATGCTGCACGCAAGACGGTCCGCTGTTTGTGGTGGTGGAATATGCCCCTCATGGCAACCTCCGGGACTTCCTGCGCCAGCATCGGCCGTCGTCGGGCTATGAGACTGCCATCGGATGCAACGGCACAAAGGAGAAGAGAGCGCTTACACAGAAGGACCTCGTCTCGTTTGCATACCAAGTAGCACGCGGCATGGAGTACCTTGCTTCGAGAAGGGTGAGTGACCTTGGCAGTGACACTGTTAATGAGTTTTTCTAGCTTTCTTTATTTTTTTAATATGATTAGAAAGACAAATTGCTTGTTAAACTATTGCTTTCTTTAGACATAATATTTTTTATTTTTGGTACACCATGAATATGAGCTACATTCATTAATGGTGTCCTTTCTTGCTGTTCAGGGATCTAATGATGTAAAGAAAATATTTTCAGTTCAGAAAATTCTGAAATAATAATCAAAAATTGTGCAAATATCAGATTTAGAAGAAAAGTAAATTTTGTGTATAAGTTCTTGCCCAAAAGCAAGAGTTGAGAGATCAATCAACGTTCCTTTTGTTTCAGTGTATCCACCGAGACCTTGCTGCACGAAACGTGCTCGTGAGCGACGACTTCATCGTAAAGATCGCTGACTTCGGCCTTGCCCGAGACATCCACTGCAACGACTATTACCGAAAAACCACTGACGGCCGATTACCGGTCAAGTGGATGGCACCGGAAGCTCTCTTCCACCGAGTTTATACAGCTCAGTCAGACGTGTAAGTCTGCTTTACCTTTATGCAAAATCTTTGGAAGATTTTAGGAAGTTTCATGTCAATCTTCATGCCAACATTTTCCAATATTGCAATTCTTATCATCATAATGTAACTGTGATATTTAGCAAATATTGGCGGCAACAATCCATTTGGTCCTGAATCTTGATGATATTTGGTGATAATGATATTGTATGAACAAGGTTTTTATTCCATCCACATGTTGATTTAGTTTTTTCTTCACTTTATTCCAAGAGTATAATTTTTAAATTTGAATTGCAACAGCCAATCGCTGAATTTTTTTAATGAACAGGTGTCAACAATTAATTTATAACATAGCAATAAAAGTTAAAACCAACCATTTGCAGGTTATTCTGTGTGGTTTATTTTCTGTGAGTTGCTGGATGCCCAGGATAGAGTGATGCTCATACTTTGGTTGGTGGTTTCAGGTGGTCATACGGCATCCTACTGTGGGAGATCATGACATTGGGCGGAACACCGTATCCGTCAGTTCCAAGCGTGGAGAAGCTTTTCCAACTGCTACGAAGCGGCCACCGCATGGAGAAGCCACCCTGTTGTTCGCTGGAGATGTAAGTCTTGGGTAGCTGATTGGCTGATTGGGGGCTGGGGGCATTTAGGTGAAACTGATTGGGTGATAAAGGGACATACCTACTGGAGCATACAAGCTGCTAGCAGGAGGAAATGATTGGTTCCCATGAAGTGTTTCTCATGAAACCTAGACTGTACGGATTGTCCAGGCTGTGTTTTAAACAAAAAGAAATAAAACTTTGGGACCGTCAGAAAAAATATACAAATCTGCACTAAAATTATGAACTAATTGTTTGGGGCAAACATTTAAAACCATGACTTAATTTTCAACAAGGTTTTGTTGGAAATCTGTAACTTTAACAGTGTCTTGGACATACCTATAGCGTATCAAACTTGGACATTTTGATCAATGACTTGAAAATAATGTGGTATGATTTTTGCAGTTATATGCTGATGAGGGAGTGCTGGAGCTACCAGCCCAATGAGAGGCCGATGTTTGGAGAACTCGTGGAAGACCTCGATAGAATTCTCACCATCACCGCCAACGATGTAAGTTGCTTCATGGAAAATTCTTATACTAATTATGAATCCAATACTGAATTGGCTTTGCTTTTTGCCTGATTATTAGTTTCTACAATGAATTTAAAAATCTTAAATTAAGTGATACTTCATAGATCAATTTGTTTTTGCTTCAAATTCAGGGGTTCTAAAAGATAGGTGGTTCTCTACTTACCTTGGGTGGTTCTTATTGTATAAAATACCTGTGGATGGGGATTGTTACACATATTTTTTAGGTTCTAACATTCACCATTTGACTGACCGTTTTTGTAGGAGTACTTGGACCTCGGCCTGCCCCAGTTGGACACGCCTCCATCGAGTCAAGAGTCGAGTGACGCGGAAGAAGAAGACACTTTTCCGCAGCTTCTCAACAACTTCACGAATCCGTATTGATCAGCAATGCCCGCTCCCTGCAACCTCTAACGATACCTTCCGAAATGCAGTTCACATGCGAGTGTTGTGTTGTTTATCCGCTGGAAGTGACATCCAGAAATGCAGGAAAGTACATGATTTCCCGAACAGTTAGCAAAGACTTAAAAGGAAAGATATCTGTATATATTTTTTAAGCGTGTGTTGTACATTGAAAGTGATAGTGTTCGAGGTGTAAATGTGTTGCATTGAAAGCCTCCACTTATTGAAGGCGTTACGACTACTATTGGCCATAGAGTGTGAATAATGAACAGTGCACAGTGATTTAATTGTGAACATTGTGAATAATAGTCGTCTGCTACAGAAAACATGATGCCAGAGTTCCAGAAGCAACTTTAAAGTGCAGTTTTTCTATCTACAAGCTACAGAAGAATATGTATGTGATACACGATTTGAAGAAGAAAAGTTAAACTCAGTGAGAAACGGTAATTTATTGTAATCATCTAGATATTGATGCTGGCAATTATGGACGATACTAACGAAGTCAAAAGGTGTTATATTCATTTGATGTCGTAATCTCAGCTACAAAACTAGTCATTGCAAAGTGTTTGCGTTATTTTAAAGTAACAAAAGTATTAAATAAGCTTGGCACAGCGGTCAATACGTTCGTATGTAGACCCTATCAATATTGTAAAAGAATTTATATATGGTTACATATATTTTGTAATAAGGATACTGGCTATAATAATAATAGATATAAACTATATAAGATGTAATTATTTTAATGATTGTCTATATATTGGACTTGAAAAAGTTGGTACCATAATGACTGTAATTTTTTAAAACAACATACAAAATATTCATGTGTGCATTCACGATTCAGCACATTCTTACCATTATTAAAGGACCTGTAATTTTTGCAATTCAAGTCTGTGTAGTTCTTAGGTTTTCTCAGTGTAGGAAAGAGATCTCAATAGGTAAATGTAATGACTTCGTTCTATGCAACTAAAACCGTACAAACATCGAGGAAAATCTTTGAATTGCACAAGTCTTGACCGTGCAGCTCTGTCCATACCTGTACAAACTAATTCAACCACCAACTGATTTTATTTAATTAAATATTGTATCACACTTTCTTTCGAGACAAGATAAACCAGTACTAAATAGTAAAAAGATAATTATATGCCTGAATGAAAAGGAAGACTTTGCATAAATCATATATGAATTACTATAGTGGATAGGTATCAATTTCTTAGTTGAAAATTGAATCACACAGAATCAATCAACTTTGTTAAATTTTTAGCTCGGGATTTGATTATCTGTTACTATTTAGGACAACCAGTATTAAAATTTGTTTTAAAATATGATTATGAGTTTGCCTCAAAAATAAATGTAATACTATAATACCAGTACAATTATTTTTTAGATTATTATGATTATTTATTTAAAAAATGTATTATGAAATCTCATTGATTTGGAAATTTAATAAATCAGTTGCATTTAAGTATTCATTATTACTGTCTGTGATTTAATCTCCTCTAGTGGGGGTGTAGATAAAAGAATTGATTGATTGCTTGATTATTGGAACTTTACAACACTCTGTCTTGACAACTGGCCTTGTGGCAATGGTCTAGTGGCATCGGATGATGATGAGAATGGTGATGGACCTGACCTAACCCAGAAGGGAGGAAGAGAAACCAAGTGCCCGCACGTAGCCTACTCCTGTCGAATAGCACCAAGGGGACCGCCGGCTTCACGTCCCTTTCGAAGGATGCGACGACTCAAACCCTCCACTAATCCAAAGCTGTCAAGATGTTGATAAGCAAGGTAAGTGAAGCTCTCATACTAACTTCACTCCTTCCAACCTCTCTTCCAAACAGAACTGATCATGTGCATGGTGGTCACCCATCCGATATCTGACCCAGCGCAGTGTTGCTTAACTTCGGTGATTTCAGAGAACCAGTGTTTCCAGCATGCTAATCCATTCGGCAGTTTAAATTATACCAATCTATGTTCTGTCATTGCATAGGTCACTATATATACGAGCATGCCCTAATATTTGGCATTAGCACACAATGGAAGGATGAAAAGGCAGATTGCTAGATTTTTGGCGAGGAGAGGACAAGGGTAAGGGCCAGGGATCTGAGGGTCCCTGTTAAAATTTATTTATGCATTGCAGGGGTCGTGCTAGAGCCTCCATATCAAGCTCGGTTTTTGCTACGAAGGCATCTCCAGTGTAATAATGCACTTGCATTTCAATCTTGTGGTAGAAGTTCAAATCTGCGTGTTTGGAACTTACTTCTGGAGATCTCTCGTCCCGTGGTCCCTGAATGACTAATGAGCCAACATGAGAATTTTCTGAAGGAAGTACCTACCTAATCTGAGCACAATTAGCATAAAATGGCACCAAATCACACTAGGAAAATAAAAAAAATACTAGGCTGCCAAACTTTTCCGTGATTTTTCACAACGATTTCTTCACTAGAATAAAAAGCAATTCAAAAGAAGGCATGGTCCCAGGCCACCTCATGAGTCATGAGAATATACAGGACACGTTACAATCAAATTATTCAATTAAACTGCCAAATATTTATGTCAATTTTAGCCCGTGCTACGCACGAATTATTAAGTATTTGATAAGCTCCATTATAAAAATCCATGTATTTCCTTGATAATTTTCCTGCTGTACCCCACCGTCTGCATCACCTGTGTGAAATTTGATATGCATGAATTTTTGCAGGAATGATCTTTTTCAACTCTTGACTTTTTAACAGAAGTTTAACCGACTACATACTCAATATTTAAACATGCTGTGAAGCACTGGCCGGAATTTTAATTTTGATTTCGGTAGTACATTTCTCATTTCATTCCTTTCGTTAGGCGCTAAGTTAAGTAGAAGTAATGCAATGAGCTCTTTGGTTAAGAGCAATTTGCGAACCACTATCAATAAGAACGATATAAGATCTCACACTCTACCACTTTGCAAGTTATATTGGTGCTTTAATTTGACAGTACGTTGCCCAAAAAGTGGGTAAAACAAAACAAAATGTAATTAAGATGATACATTTTGCTGTCAATATAATGTCAAATTTGAAATTTGTGGAAGAAGTCAGTGCTATTAGAAT
>LVVV01431968.1:0-11905 GCA_001676325.1 Amphinemura sulcicollis
ATTGGGTCGATTTTTCTGAAAAAAGTAGGGGGTCTAAGTTGAGAACACAAATATGTGCCCTACACATTTTGTTCAAATCGGTGTAGGTGCTTGACCGCTAGAGTGCAAACAAACAGACATACACACAAAAAAAAAACATACATAAGTGATTTTTTTTTCTGGGGTAGTTGAAATTAAAGATTTTGCTCCGCTCGCTACGCTCATCAATTATCATCAACATTATGCTATACTTATGGTATCTCATAGTTGTTAGGAAAAGGGAATAACAGCTGCACTAACATATTTTCATGTCCACTATGCCATAATCTCTTTCTGCAGCGCAAATCTTTTTTCAGTGCAGCGCATAGGTACCTCTAAGTTGGTTCCCCTTCCCGAACTGCTTGTGCCATTTGCTTTTCCAGGTGATAGCATTCTTACTTTGTTACCAATATTCAGCACTTGCAACCTAAAAATGTCATTACAGGCTTAGACCAACAAACCAAAAAACAAAATAGTTATTTTTTCAATCAAGACTCCTCGAAATGTGTGCTCGTGTTTGTGCCTGTCTGTTTGGGTGGTGTACCATTGTGTGGTGCTAAGGTTACAGATAATAATAAAATTCAATGTTTTCCTCTTCGATTGCTGCTCCGGAATTGTCCAGCCTCCTGAGCCGGCCGATCCTGTAAGTAACCTTGCGCTATCGCCGCCGCCTGCGCCCGCAAACGTTAGCGATCCGACTCCGCTCTGGTCGCAACGCACCGCCTCTCTAGTCAATTTCAACCGCAGAAAAATTACCACTTCATTTAAACGTTACAAAAATAAAAATAGTCGATCCATAGAATCTGCCTCTTTTAATTCTGATTATGACTTGTCATCGAAAACTGATTCGTCTTCAAATAGACAAAAGCCTGTTTCTGTCACCGATTGGAACTTAAGACGAGACAAGGTTGATGCACCTGATATTTCACGAGAAGACTCGATGACCCGCAATTGCGACGAGTCGAGACTTGTTTACGATCGACCAGAAGCCGATTACCCTCCGACCAGACAGGTAGCAGCTGCCCGATTAAACGACAGCAACCCGAGCAAGGTTTGGGCCTTTGGCCGGGCGCAGAAAAGGTCGAACATTGTGTGCGAAACAGTGCACTCTTGGTCAAACAATGGTGGCAGCAGGCTAGCGGCGAACACAAGGGACGGTGTGGGGGGAAAGTTTGCTCTTGCGAGGAATACGAAGCCGTTGATATTCGGTGGCACCTTCCCAATAGATATGCCAATGGGGCAAAGCAATTATCTACGAATGATCGCATCAAAGAATGCAACATCTAGTCCAGAAACTGTCAAAACGTACGAGATAGATGCTCCATGCCTGGAGCTTGTGGACCAGTCAGATTTAGATGACAATAATGATTCTGATGAAAAAGAGACCAGAAAAGATAGATAGTCCTGAAGAGTAACCTAATACGCTCGAGCTTTGTAGTCTTAACACAGCAAATGGGCAGCAAAATTAATCTTGACTTAATTATAAATTAAATATTTCTTTTAAATAATTGTGTGATGCTGGCTTTTTTAATTAAAATGCAATTGAAAAATGTACATATCAGTTTACAAATGAATGGATTGATTATCCAAAATGTTGTCTGTTGTAACAGGTAATAACAAAACAGGTGCCTTCACCCAGTAATTTGAGTGTAACAAGCCCAAGACCTAGACTAACAATGGCATTTTAGCTGCATCTGCAAACTGTAGATATACAACTGTTGCTCATTTTGATGAACGTTATAAAAAAAGAACACAATGTTAACATGTCTCAAATTAGGATTTTGAATTTATCATGTAATTGTCTGGAAGTTAGTGTAGCAATTAGAATAAAACTATTACAGTAGCCATTATTTGGACCAGCCACTTAGATAAAGGTACTCCACTGTTTCTGCTTCTTAGAAATGAACATTGATTCTTCCAGTGAAATAAATCAATTGAAATTGCAATTACTATTTAGTATTTTTATCTGATGTATAAAAAGACCCACATAATTCTGCCATACCATCCTTGGGTGAAGCCTCTACGCTTTGAATGTCAACAATGTGATACCAGTGATTCTAGTTACCGTGTTTAACTGTCGCGGATTTTTGTGTGCCGTTTCATCAGATGCCGCCACCGCCGCAAATAAGCTTGCCAAACTCGTACACCCCACGAGAGCGACAGAATTCGGAGTCCAACGGGAAGGCTGCCGGTGCAACTTCCGGAGCCGTTTCCGCTGCCAAGCCACCAAAGCCATCGGACAAGTCGAAAAGCAATCCAGGCTGGTTTGGTGGGATCTTTCACAAGCTGAGCTTGAAGCCAAAGAATCAGATGATTCTGCCTGAAGACAAAAATCCCACAGTAAGTAGAGAATCTAAGTACATATTTAACTATTAGAGGTCTCTGAAATGATTTTCCTTCATAGGGCTAGAGAAAAACCATTACCACTTCACTACCATCATAATAATTTGTAGGTGCCTACACTCACAGTAATGTAACATAGTTGAATTGAGAAGCTGTCTTTCAGCCTCTGCACATTTTTGACCTTGCTGTGAGCAGGAGTATTTTTGCTGAACATCCACAAACAATTTTCCAGATTGTATGGGACCCCGTCAAGAAGCGTTGGATTGACACGGAAGCCGATGGAGATGAGGTAGCAGGAAGCTTTGCGCCGCCTCCGAAGGCATCGGAAATGCCTGGCTTCAGCTCGATAGGCTCCAACCAAAACTCAATGGTTGCCAGTGCCACAGAACCGATGATCCACAACCCAATTGTTAACTCGAACATGAACCCAAACCCAAACATGCAAAGCAGCGTACCGGCAATGCATGCCCCTGATTCGGCCATGCCTCCGCCTGCCTCAGCATCACTAAATGGGTACAAGCCCAACCGAAAAGGAAAAAGTGAGGACTAATTGATTACAGTATAGAATGTAATTGGCTAGGTGATGAATCTTTTGATTTCTCAATTTGGTCATTTGGTATGGCAAGTTTCGAGCTAGTGCTCCGTTTTGAAGCGGGTTTCCGCCTTAAAAATGGGCCTAGTTTCTCGAAATTTTGGTCGAGCGATCTTTAGACGCACTGGTGATTTAGGACCCCAACCTCTTCAATTCAGAGCACAACCGATAAACATGCTATACCATTGAATCGCCACGCCAAACCGCCAAACCTATAAGCATTTGCATTTTGTTTAAATCGCCTTGGGATAACCGCAGTCGTGATCTTGATATTGTAAATTATGTTGATGGATAATTGTAGAATGGAGCAAATGGTGAATAATGACTGTCTTTCTATTTTGAAAGCGACATAGAAGTTGAAACTTCTAGCACATAGTAAATTAACTGTCAGAAAATTTGCCGAAAGCCTGGAAATCGGAATGGTAAGTAGAGGATAGAAAGGTTATATGCAACTTACATGTATGAAAAACCTATGCCGTGGGGCTTATTGTTGTGAACTCAATGGTACTGACTTTCTTTCCTCTTATCCCCATTTTGATGGTATTTTAAAACTAGGTTAGCGCTTATTACCTTTTTTTCATTCTCAGTGTGGACTTTCCAGTTCCAGCAGTTACCCAAAAATTTTTTATGAGTTCACTGGAAATCAATATTTGCATTTTAACCTGTTTCAGATTTCCGTTCCAACTACGTAGATATCTTCAAGGGTACGGGGAGCTTGACCCCGACCCCTGCTGCTCCGCCTGGACTCTTTGATATTGCCCCGCAATCCAATGTGAAGATATTTACCCCCTACGGTACGTTGACACCGTGTCAGCTTAAGTTTTTTTTTGCAATAATAATAAACCTACCAATAGCATAATTTTGTAGGTGCTTTTCAAATATGACATAAACTAATTTATAGTATTTCAGTTTGTATGCACTGGGCACAAATCTCTAGCTTTGTTGTGGTCCATGCTGTTGTTTCTTTGTTGCTAATAATAAGCCCATGTCTCCATGCAGGTGCTGGGAGTAGCAATGCGCCGATGAATGATGCTCCAAGTGGTGCATACACCAGTCAGGGACAGGGGGAGACTCAGGTATGTACCTCTTATCAAAGCCAAATGTGCTTCAATATAATTATATACATGCAAATCTATCTCCCTTGAATCTGGCCTTGACAAAAAAAGAAAATCACCGACAGTAAGATTCATCATACTCTGTGAAGACCAAACGTTTTTAAATTTTAAAATGTCAGGCTTCCATTTAGAGAGTAAAATGATCTGACAGAGTCAGTTTTTCATAATTGTATACAGTAGGTATTAACTATTGTTTGATATGTTCCATAGAATATATTATGGCAATGTGACAGTTTGTTTTACATTTATGTATTAACTCAGGTTAGCTATTCTGTGATCAGTACTTCCATAGAATGTATAGCCATTTTATTATGTGTGCAATTACCGTAAAATATTGGCCCTTTCAAGGACCAGAAACCTGGACCTATAGTCTATAGGACCTATAATCTATAGTCTAAGCCTGGACCTTAGCTTTACAATAGCTTTGTTGCATAAAGTGGAAGACCCAGAATTTGATTCCCCAAATGGACTGATATCTTTAAGGCAATAATTGCATACACAGAAATAAAAATTAAATTACCTCCTGTGGCCATTATGAATTATGGAAATAATATACACAATGCCAAAATTTGGCTTACATTTTCGTCATGGGGGGGAGGGGAGCAATGACTAGGAACTAGTGCAATTTCATTTGGGATATTTATTCATAACTGCAACATTCTCTTTTCTTTCAAGCAGCCAATGGAGCATCAATCGAACTAGTTGCGATAAGCATAAGCACACGACAAAAGTTTGTTTATGTTAATATTTTCAAATATGTGTGTTACATTGCATTAGTGTGTAGTGTTTGGCTTTACCGCAGCTGATGGCAGCGGCTGGCGGCCTGTTTCTGTGCTTCTTACTGCCAGCACTGCACATTTTGTTTTTCAAGCAATTTGACCTTCACTGCTTTACATCTTGGGAATCTAGCTGTTTGGATGCAGTGGGGTTTGTGAATTGTCTGGATTCGTCATGCCATCATCCACATTACTAAAGAATTTTGGGTTTGCATGTTCACAATTCATCGTTGGTTGCTGGCTTTTCACCCCCACCCCCCTGACCTTCCAACCTCTGCACCATCAGCACGCCATAGTCAGCGTTGTGAATGAATTGGCTTTCCCCCCAGCAAATGTCGAGGTGGAGTTCTGCTAGTTCTCTTTCGCGTGAGGTTCAATCATACACCATGAGAGGCCAACGCCATTTCGCAAAGGTGAGGTGAAATTCCCGACTCTTATGCAGGTATCTCTAATGATGACAGTACTAATCCTTTACTTCCGAGTTGGCTGAGAAATGAAAAGAAAAACTGCCATCTCAGTAACTTGCAGAGCACACCTACCTACTTCTGATTTGGCGGTATCGGTCTTGATCTGCCGTTTCATTAGTAACTTAATAGATCTCTATTAAATAACCATTCACCACTCATCCCACTCGTATTAACTTAATTTAAGGTATGTAGTAGTATGTGGAACAAGGGAAGTAGTACTAATAACGTTGTTAGAAAATATGTGCCCAGCACAATGATGTTAAAAGTTCAGCTCTGCTTTGACTTTTTAACAAAGCTGCTATTGTGTTTGCTTAATGCACAATTTAGTTGCATGTCTGTTGTTTTGTTGCACGTGACTGTGCATGTAGTGCACTTTAAGAATCAGTTGCACTGTTAATGTTCTTTCGTGGCTTCTGTGCATTTCAATGCTTGACCTGCTGTCCATTAGTAACAGAAAATCGGTGCTGGACAAGCAGTTTTCCTAATATCCATTGCGGCTCGATTGCAGACTCCGCAGCCTTCTTCGGGGAGTACGCAGATGTATGCTCACCATGGCTACGCCCAACCAAGTGCTACCGTGGGACACAACAGAATTTGAATGGCGCAGGCAGTGGCGTAGGTGCATGAATACTGCTGTACAATACAAGTACTGAATGGTACTAACGTGATTGAGTATGTGAACAATGCTTTAGAGATAGTCATAATCTACCTTATTAATATATTATAATGTACATACTTGTTACTTACCCTAGCCTTTGAAAGATTATTTACCTGTTTTCTTTTCTTTTTTGTTGATTGTAATGGGAGGGATTTATAAAATAAGATATAAAATAATTCATGAATTCATGATGCGATTATATTAAGCACTAGATTTTATGTAAAGAATTGTTTCATTATATATATATATACATATAACATAATATAAATACATCCATATGGTTGAAATGTTTTCATTGTCTGGTTTTTATGTATTTTGATTATTATTCTAATTGATACTGTCTGCTAGAATCGACTGCTATTGACACGGAGGTGGTTTAAAGTGCCAGGTGCATGATCATCCGCGTGATATTCCTAGTATTTGTAAGCAAGTTATGACATGGATGGTAGGAAATTAAACTGACAAAATCCAACCCAAGTTGTTGAAAACTTTCATTGCTATGTAACCTTTCCCGTACCCGTAGAGCTGACAATGCATTGGAAAATAACCGAAACTTCTGTTATTGCTTATCAGCTTGTCAACACTTGCAGCTGAATTTTGAATAGCTGTACTTGGACTATAGAAGCATGCACAAACCAAACAAACTATATAGATCAGAGTCAAAATGCTTCAATGCCAACATAAACTGTTGCATATCTATGAGGCAATCCATGCACCAGCCATCTAAAAACTTGCAGAGGTAACCGCAAGCGTTTTTGGGATGTAGTTGCACGTTGCACAATACTGAATTCGTCGATGGAAACTATCCACTAAATGTTATTATGTAGATATTTTAAATATTTATTGTTAAAGAAAGAATAGTAATGCCCTATTAACTGCACATAGAAAATAAATAATGCCAAGAAGATACATTTTATTGTCCGTTCCGAAAAAATTCATAAACACGTAGTAATGCGTTATAAAATTAAGTTGGTAGATCTATTTAGTACATAGAAGTAGAACAAGGTAGAACATGTGCAACGTCTTAACAGCAGGTACAGTAAACCTATCACAATAAACTGCAACCATGGCATTTCCCAACTCGAGACACTAAAAATGAGTTGGTTGTTTCTTTCATACCTTTAATAATGACTGGTGCTATAAAATAACTATAATTAATTATTATTTTCAAAGACCTCGCTTTTGCAATCTGCATGCATCCTTAGAAAATTCCTGCATGCCGGATTGATGCTCAAAAGACAGCAAGAGAGGATTCATTGCTAAAGTTTGAGCTAAAGGTTTTGAAATATGCACTGCAGCTGTGGGTTGTATACTGCAAAACTTTTGCCTTTGTCTGGCAATAAATACTAGCACTATCTAAGTAAGAATTTGACTATATTATTTATTAGTTCCCCCATTAAGAGTGAAAGTTAGAACAGAGCGCAGTCGGCAGTGGCTTCTAAGTAATGAAAGGTGCTTCGTTTGCATGAATCTGAACCACTGCAATTGTTTGTACTGGTTCCGCTTCTTCGCTGTTGGTCACATTTGTGGCATCAATGACTCCTTGAGCTATGTCTGCTAGGCTGTCGTCAAGGTCTTTTCTTCGTTTAAGCTTTTCTAAAGAAGATAAAGGAGATGTAGATTGGTAGAGATCTGAAGTCAGCTTTATGTTAAAACATTTGGCAATTTGCTGGTTTATTGTTACTTGCCTGTGCATATCCCGCAAAATAGCATAGGCCCCCTAATGTTGCCATTCCTGAGACCCAGCTCCATTAGAAGTGGGCTGAATATAAAGAAGCCAATCCCGCCACCAATTATAATTGCTATCGTAAAATATCCATTGTAAGTCATGACTGCCAGCATGAGAGTGTATGACATAACCTCACGGCTTATAAACAGTAAAAATTGATTCACTGTTGAAAGCCAGCTAAAAACAAACCACAGATTTAGGTAAAATCTTAGCTTCAACAAACCTGCAATCATTTTAGAAACATAAGCAATTAAGGCTTATGATTTGCACAGCCACAAAATAGAAGTAATGCACAGAAGGATTTTTACAGCATACTAGGTTAAACTAGGGTCCACTAAGTTTCAAAAATTTAGATAATGGTTCTTCAATGATTTAGTATACCATACCTACCTCCAGGAACATACTCCACTTCTGCCGCTCGCCAATAAAGTAGATTCTTCGGTTTGGTTAATATCAGTCTGAATACTGTTAGGTATCAAAGACGCATTGTGACGGGTCCACACAAGACCAATTTTCACCCCTTCGAAAAGCACTGCTATAGAAAGCAGTCCAACGCATGTGGAAACAAATCCTGAAATGGAAATAATCTTTGTTAATTTTGGCTTGTGGCACAAATGTGTGCAAACTAATACTATAGAATGAAGACTTTAATACCATATCCATATGCTAATATCAAGGTAGGAAAGTATCATCTGTCTTTGATACCATTACCCAATGACATACCTGCTGTGGTCACAACTGTAAATCCATCGAAGAGAAAATCCCCAACATTGGTCCCAAACCAATAACTCATATGCATCTAAAAAAAGTAACAATTTGTTAGCATATTGCAGCCTTAAACAAATGGATGCACAGAGATTTTTGAAAAATATTTTTGGTTTGCATTCACAACTAAACACTATCAAGACCAACAGCCTCAACAAACCATACTTTCAAAAAGACACAAAGTTTAAAGTGACAATTGAGCTTTGAATGCAAATGCAGTAAATATTAACTTTTACAGTTAAAATACAGTTAGTAAGTAAACAAAAAATGAATCAGTTGTTGACAGACAAGTTACACTACCATCAAGCAAATCACATTAATGAGTCGAAATCACATTGATACCTAAGACTAGCGCCTTTAAAAGAGTAACCATAATCCCACCTCTTTGAATTAAAAAATAGGGTACTATTGTATTTATAAAACCATAACAAGACAGGAAACTGTTATGTGATGTTTGTTTTTAGTCAGGAACTGACGTTTTCTGTTGACAGTTCATCAAAGCACATGATCAACCAGCTGTTCAATTTCCGCGCTGCGTGCAACAAGATGCGTGGAAGATTTCTGTTAGAGTGGGAAAGAGGGAGATATTTTCCCCTCAATGACCCGTTCGTTCACATCTGTAAACCCCGATCACTTGCAGATTGGTGCATGATGTCATGGAGGCTTTGACGTAATTTTTCTGAAGTGACTGGTCCTATAGCATTTGCCGTGCGGTTTTTATTGGATTTGTTGTGTTTACAAGATTCCAACGTAAGGTAATACAAGAATCTAATTGATCATTTTCGTATTTTAAACGCCTAGGTTAATTTATGGCTGATCTAACGGTCTTTATTTAACCTGCAGTGTGTGAGGCGACGTATGCCGCCGCCACACCCAACAAAATTGATCTGTCTAGTGAACTGTTAGTCGATCAAAATCCCTATCATACATGAAAATCATGCCATCAATTCTATTAAAATTGATACTTTTACGCATTTTTGACGCTATGAAAGTCTTGTTGTCCGATGTACGATTTTAGATACTGAATTGTAGGAACGTGATCAATATTACCGCAGAGTAGTCTGTGCGCATAGTCATAGACCTCCGCATAACATTTTGACTTTTGGACAGGTAAAAGTTTACGGAAGTAAACTAAGTAAACGTTCCTAACTGGAATCTGGTTGTGGGTTATTTCAATGATTAAAATCCAAATGGTTTTTCAAGATCCACATTTCTTTTTTGATCCCTACAGTGTCTCGATGCTCTTAATTTTTTAATATTTTTTATTGAACACCACACCCACTCCAGTAAATTATGCTATCCTGGCAGGCTGCCAGCCTGGTGAACATACCTAAGCATTTATGCACATTTAAATTTATAAAGATACTTCACTTGAATTCCAATGAGCTTTCTATTTGGTGTTTGTCCTGCAATGTTAACATGCTTGCACTTTCAGCAGGAGGTTCGCACAATCATGGATCAAATCACCCCGAAGGAGGTGAAAGTGCTGGAGAGCGCCGAAGACATCCAAAACCGGCGAGAGCAAGTCCTCCACCGTTACATCGATTTTAAATCTGAAGCCCGCACAAAAAGGGAGAAGCTAGAAGATTCTAGAAGATTTCAGGTACCTAATTCCCCTCATGTATTACCCACACTGTAAAACGGACACTGCCCACCAAAGAACTTGTTTACATGACATAGCGGTAGACCCAGGTTTCTCACTAGCGCCAAAATCACGACACGAGCATTAAATTCAAATCTAGCTAGGCCTATGAAATATCCAGGGTAACTTAAGGTTTGCATTTATATTACAAGTACTTATATTGAGTTTGTGGTCGATGTCACCCAGAAATCTGAGTAGCTATTACAAATCAAGAATGTGTGCCCTAATGTAAAAATGCATTCTAGATGATAGGTATGATAAGGATGAAGGCACATCCATCATGTATTCCATGAGAGGTAATATTTGAGAATGCTTTAGATAAGACTACTGCCTTGGCTTGTCAGATAACAAATCTATGATCCTACCTACATTTAGATGTAACATTGACTTTATTTTGATTAGATAACATAACATTCGGATTGTAAAAGCTTAGTAAGAAAAAATTCTATAGTATTTGCAAAATAATAAATATCTAAATTTTTCCCTACACATGACCAGTTCTGTTCGGGGGAGAGGTTGGAGGGAGTGAAGTTAGTACGCCAACTTAACTTATCTTCGCATTGGAATAGTTGAGGAATCCTGCTGTTCGAGTCTTACAGTCCTTCGGAAGGGACGTTAAGCTGGTGGTCCCCTTGGTGCTATTCGACAGTTGTAGGCTACATGCCGGCACGGGGCTTCCCCGCCTCCCTTCTAGGGCAGGCTAAGTTGGCCATCATCTTCATCATCAACCACTCGTTCATCGACGCCAATAGTCAATCATTAAGATTTTGTCTATTGATCTGTTCAGTACTTCAAACGAGATGCCGACGAACTCGAATCTTGGATACACGAGAAGCTCCAAGCAGCATCCGATGAGAGCTACAAAGATCCGACTAACCTTCAGGTATGCACCAGAGTAATCTGCTTACTATTAATATTTCCTTTGAAGGATTGATTGGTATTTTGCTTCATATTTTGCGTCAGCCGCAAATGAATTGATGACTATTTATGGCGTTTGTTTTATTCTCAGGCTAAGATACAAAAACACCAAGCATTCGAGGCAGAAGTCGCCGCTCACAGCAACGCAATCGTTGTCCTTGACAACACGGGTATGGAGATGATCAACCAATCCCACTTTGCGTCTGAAGTGATTCGCAAGAGATTGGGTAAGGTATTATTGTACTGTATTGACTTGACTGCATCTCATATTTTGCCATCTTCATTTGATCTGGACTCAAATTGAATTGGAAAATACACTAGTTACAGCAAAGAGAACTCTCAGGTTTTTAAAGTTAATGAACTGCGGTGTTGTTAGGCCTGTGTATAGAATTCAAGGACTTTTTAATTTGTTCATGGCTCTATATACACACCCACAGACAGTGGCGTAACAAGGTATCCCTGGGCCCCGGGGCAAGATTTATTCGTGGGCCCCCCCTCCCCCAAGGAAGGGCTATGAAAAAGAATCACATTTGAACAGTTAAAATAGCTAGTAAGAATCTTACTGCATTCTCTGGTAGTGCGCAGTCAGGCAAATTTCCAGTGTTATTAGCAGGTTCTTCACGGGTATCTATTGTCACGACCAAACTATTGCTGCATACACTAACATTTAGGGCATCCTATGTTTTAATTTGATACCGCTGCCGGTGAACTCTTTGTAACAGGCAACATGAAAGAACTGCTGATTTTCGGATGTTTATCTATTTTCTTATCGTTGTTGCTTTTAATACGCCTTTTTTGGGCCCAGCTTGACTTCGAAGCCAAGAACCAAATTAAAATCTGAAATGCTAAACTCACAGCCGCCACAGAAATAACGCGAATTTG
>LVVV01431969.1:0-11910 GCA_001676325.1 Amphinemura sulcicollis
TCCAACCCTCAATAATTAATCTCCACGTGTACGACGCGGAACCTTGTAACGACAACGTAAACTGGCAATGTGTTGTATTTCAGTTGTCAACTGCAGCATGATAATTTGGTGTGAAAATACTAGATTTTGAAAGTAACGGAAAATATTGTAACTGGTAAGTAGCGGCAGTTGTAATGATTGGATTGGAGTGAGACAGACAGGCAGATGACTCTGTGGGCTGGGGGACGTTAGCTACGGGCTAACTTACAAGTTTACCTCGAATGCGGAAAGGGAGAAGAGAGCCATGCTTTTTCGTGTATGAATTTGATGACTGGATTGGTGGTCGATGACCTCAATTTACGTTTGGTCCATTCCATGGAGAACGCTCTACCTACTACGGCACCAGCTAGACATGAAGTTGAATTACATGCATGTCTCTTGCCAATGTGCCATCAGTGACGGCAAACGACTAAGCATGCACGATAATTTCTTTTGTAAATTTGTATAATAATTATTTCTAACATTCTGGGCGACGACAGTACCTTCTGATAAGAAGCGAATGCCAACGTGTTTCAGTTAGCATTCGTTTGTACAGCTAGATGGTTGATTGATAACAACGATCACTGTACGGCTATGTAAAAGGGAACGATTGTGTTTTGTGACCTAATTTACTAGACCATTAAAATAGAAAGAGGTGCTGTTAGCCCATAAACTTAATTCGCGACACTGACAATCAGATTCTGAATCTTACGCTCTACATAATTTAAAAAATACTGCTACTGCAAATACAGTAGTATTCGATAAAAATTATGCTATACTCACACAAAAATCGGTAGATGATTCCTCTTACTTTTTTAATTGATGATTTTTGTATTGAGCACGTTAACCACTTGTCACTGAACAAAAACTTTATTCACACTTGGAAAATGAAATGAATTTTGACAGTTCTAAGTTCCAACGACTAAAATTCTCAGCTGATGAAACGGTTCACATTATTACCGCAGGAATCGCTGGGATAGCAACATCTTCTTCAAGGACGTTTTACGGATGACGGCGAGCCCGAGCAAGGTGTCAAGAGACGATATTAGGCTGCTGTGCGAACGTGGAAATAAAGTTTGGATTAATATGCAGACTTCGATATCCAACCGTTTTTCTTATAAAAATGAAGTGCTTGCGTCATATTCGAAACTGAAATGAAATTAGTTCATAAATATGTTGATAAGGATGGGGAAGGGTGAGTGATGAATGGATGCTAAGAGGTTATAAGGAGCCCCAGAAAAGTATCAATTTTATTTCTAACCTTGCCTAGTTCCCCTTACTAGCTTAGTGGTTTGATCTAAGCTGCTATACCCGTGTAAGATATATATTCAACTAACATTATTTGTTGCCAGGAGTGTCACCCTTATCCCGGAAGAACCGGAGGACATGTGGCACGCTTATAATCTCATAAAGGACGGCGACACGGTTCGTGCCTCGACTATAAGAAAAGTACAGACTGAATCGGCCACAGGATCATCGACGAGCAATCGTGTCCGTACTATGCTTACAATCCGAGTCGAAAGCATTGATTTTGACACTCAAGCATGTATGCTACGTCTTAAAGGTAGAAACATCGAAGAAAATCAATATGTCAAGGTAAATTTTAGTTCCGTTTATTGGCTATTCCATTAATTGTTATTTGACACACAAATTTATTAGGGAGCTAATGCCTAGAATGGGAACGATTATTACTTAATTGCATGACCTAATTAATTGGTTGTTGCTTCAAGATGTAAAGGTCTGATAAATATAAAGTCAGATCTTGTTTGTACATTTTGCCAATCTATAATGCAAGCATTTTGTTTTCAGTTGGGTGCTTATCATACTCTCGATCTCGAAGTGAATCGTAAATTCTCTCTTAGTAAGCCAGAGTGGGACTCTGTGTCCCTAGAACGGGTTGACGTAGCCTGTGATCCCACGCAGAATGCCGACGTTGCGGCAGTCGTAATGCAAGAAGGTCTTGCAAACATATGTCTCATCACATCAAGCATGACTATTGTCAGGGCCAAGATCGACCAAGGAATTCCACGCAAACGCAAGGGCAACGTGCTGCAACACGAAAAGGGCTTGGCACGGTTCTACGAAAGTGTCATGCAGGGAATATTACGTCACGTTAACTTCGATGTGATCAAGTGCATTTTGATAGCGAGTCCTGGATTTGTACGCGATCAGTTCTTTGAGTACATGTTCCAGCAAGCAGTGAAGTTGGATATCAAAGTGCTACTTGAAAATAAAAGTAAATTCATGTTGATCCATGCATCTAGTGGATTTAAACACTCTCTAAAAGGTAATTTATGAATACAATACACCTTCAAGAATACAAATCTTTTTCAATGGGTACTCCTTGAAATGCAATTTCCAGTAGTACTCATCTTTTCATAAGCATTCTATGTAACCTACAAACAAATGCTACAACTGCCTGCAAAATAAACCCATACCACTTCTGTGAGCTCGTTATTTTGGCAGGAGTTTACATTAGACCTGTTATTTACCTAAACCGACATACCTAAACTAGGCAGCCAAATGTAGCAATATGTTTACTGTTCTGCTAATTTTATGCAATTTGAGATGGTTGCTAGAAAAGTTATTACGGTTCAAACAAGCTTTCAAGATCCATTCACTCTTTGCAGCCATCAATATCAGTGGTAAAAATTCACTTGCTCTTCAAAGTTTAATGTTTAAACATTTGTACCCACAGAGGTCTTGATGGATCCGGCAGTTATTGCGAAGATGATCGACACCAAGGCTTCCGGAGAGGTCCGGGCGCTTGAGGCTTTCTACATGATGCTTCAAACGGAGCCAGCGAAGGCTTTTTACGGAACTAAGCATGTCGAGAGCGCCAACGAGGCCCAAGCTATTGAGACGTTGCTGATCTCCGACAACCTGTTCCGCGTCCAGGATGTCAAATTGAGGAAGAGATATGTCAGCCTAGTGGATAGCGTCCGCGAATCTGGCGGCGATGTCAAGATTTTCTCTAGCATGCACGTGTCAGGGGAACGTGAGTACTTCCGAGCTGAGTTATGTTGGTGCCGAAACTGTTGACCCTGCAGTTGGAATGTGGAAAACCGTGGGAAATAGTATCTTGCATAGTTATCATTTTAAGCAGATGCAATTGTAGTCAGTCAGTTTTTTATCAACTGAATTTTATCAAGCCAACATATGGAGTAAGCTGCAAACAGATTATGCAGTAGTATACTATCAGTGATGATACCTATCCTCTTATCAATGATTACGATCATTCGGGAATCGGATCAGAAATGTGTTAAAATATGGTTTCATCGAATCATGGCAGAAATTATCACTTTTCTTCCAAGTTATTTTTAACACTAAGGTGCAATATGGCTTTGTTGGTACTTAATCCACAAATTTCTAGTTTGACAGCCAATTTGTTTCACGTTGCAGAACTGGACCAGCTGACGGGCGTCGCCGCACTCTTGCGGTTTCCGATGCCTGAGCTGGAAGACGACGACAGCGAGGAAGAGAACTGATTTGTGATTGAATGGTTATTTGTACATTATGCTTGGTTGTTAGTAAACTTATTTATTGTTAGCTTCAAAATGGTACTCTTAACAAGATACTGTGTTTTTATTTATGAATTAGTTTGGTCGAAATTATTTTTTTAAATAAAACAAAATCAATTACATCGATTCATAAACAGGTTTTTAAGCAAAACACTTACCACAATTTTGGTAAAATTTGTATAATATCTTTCTCCAATATATTGGACATGTTGATTTGCTTACATAAAAAGTCAAGTGAACAAAATCGTCGCTGTTAATTTACAATTGAATGTAGTGCACCACCCTACTCGCACGCAGCTAACGCCTTGGACCTTTTCTCTGCCTTCTTCTTTTCTTTTTCGGCCGCATCAATCGTGCGACGTTTCTTAGCCAGCAGCCACTTCTCCTGGTCTCGCTTCTCGCGGCCCTTCATCATGCTCCTGTACAGATTGCGTTGCTTGTTCTTCACCATCTTCTCTCGAAGTTGGTATTCCTGACGTGCCAGCTTCTTGCCCTCTTTAGGATCCACAGGAATAACAGTTCCAGCACTTACCGACATCGTGGTCATCAATTTCTTCTTTTGTTTCTCTTCTTCATCAAGATCCTCATCGTCCTCATCCTCTTCTGGCTCCTCTTCCTCTGAACTCATTTCTTCCTCCTCGGATTGTTCTTCCTTTTCGGAATCCGACTCCTCCATAGCTTCCTCGACTGGGGCATCCCCCGATGTTCCAGGTTTAGCTTCGGGCGGAACGTAACGATTCTCTTGGTAAATATTTGAGAACGGTGACAGGTGGGGAGGAAGAGTGGTCCCCATGAAGTACTTCTGCACCTGCAGCAGTTCTCTATTGTTGACCGAATCAAACACCCACTGAGGCTGCACATAGAATCGGGAAAGATACTGGTTTTCCACCGACGGCCGATCAACGATCTGGTGGGTAATTGATTGGTCAGTTTCATCGAAAGTAGCCCCGACAAACCCGTTCCTGTCCCACGAAACCTCACCACCGAAACAACGGATTGTGAAGACAAGAGGTTCTCGAGGGACTTCACGATTCAGGAAGAATTTCAACCCTTTGAAAAGAGTTTTCAGGGATCTCGTCTTGTCCATTTCAATTTTTATTTCTTCTTGCTTTTCGGGATCGTCTGTCTGTAACATACAAATTGCCATCAATTTCAAGTACTAACTACTGCCTATTGTACCAGTAGAACTAATAGAAATATTTTGGGGCAATGTACAAAACAAGAGATTTATGAAAAATATCGACTCATTCTGGGAATCAAACCCTAGATCTCAATTCCCAGTACGAGTCAATATTTTAAAAACTAATTGCATACAAAATAATAAAACAACCCATAACAAGCAATCATAATTGAAACTTAATTAAACCTAAAAGAGTATGCATGTTATATCACATTATTTTTGTTTGATCAAAAAGATGGGGGAATTGTGGTAAAAAGCTGCAAGTCAGCCCTGAACAGGCACATCTACATAAACTAGAGACCCAACTTTAACATTAGAGAGGCTTTTCAGTTAAAATCTACTTTTACAGAAAATAAATTTTACCATCTGAAAATGATCGTATTCAGCTTCTTCCTCCTCTACAATGTCTGCTCTGGTGCGAGACAAAGGTATGTTCAAGGCAGCAACGCGCTCCGAAATGAACGCCTTTTCGTCGACAAGGTCCTTGACTTCCGCAGAGTTGGAGTATCCAGGAAACGTCGGAGGGTAGTAAAGGTTCAGAGTGTTGTACAGTCGAAAGTTTGTAAAACCAAGCATGATTGTGTAAAACTCAACAAACAAGGACATGATTTTAAAGTCTACTTCATGACTTACTGGTTGGGAAAAAGAGAAGTAATGAGGTACGATCCATGTGACTGTCTGTCCCTTGATCTCTGCTTGAAAATAATATCCTTTAATGGAAACAAATACTTTTCGCAGATATTTTCCGGCTATGACAGCATGCATGAACTCCACTGTAAGCCGACGGCACAACTCTGCTTGACCGGGCGGCAGCCCTTTCTTCACAGGGAATGTTGCGTAGAGAAATAAAAGTGTAAGACAATCATCAAGGTCACGGATCGCATCAATGAATGTTGGATATCGTTCTTTCACAATGTGATCGATTTTTATTTGTGGATGATTATGAATGTAGCTCTTTACTGCTTTGAAATCCTTTAACCCTCTCGCTGTTCCAACCTTCTTGCAATAAACCTAAAGGAAAGAATGTAATTGTTATCATCTTTAACAAGAAAATAAGATATTATGGCATCAACTTATATGAAAATAGAATTCATCCACCTTAAACTCTCGAAACTTTCCGATTAGAGGCTCTAGCGCAAGAAATTGGATGTCCTTCCTGAGATAGAGGGTCTTGATTCCTTGCGTACCCTTCTGTGCTCGTTTTCGGTTTCTTGGTTCTCTCGGATAAATGCCTTTTAAGATGCATAATTTACGGAAATCTTTCAGAGTAAGTTGAAGCTTATTCATGGCAGCTCGCCTTGATAAATATTGGCTGCCCTCCCCGGTGGAATACTGGAACATAAAAACAGCATTAACCAAATGACAGGCTCTGGAAACTGATTGACAGAAAATCAAATAATTGGCAAGTTAAAGTCAGCTCGTTTATATTATCATTGACATTATCTTAAAAGCATAATGGAAAAATATCAACAGGGCAGACCTAACCTAGCCAAATTCTGACATCAAAACGGTGTTGTACGTGTCAAAAATGAATAATTACGCCAGTCAATTAAATGTAATTAAAGAAAATGATTCGATTGTCGCAATTACCTTCTTTTTACCCCTTACAACCATCTTTATTTGTGATTTTCAGCAATCTAATTCACAAATTGAAGTCGCAAAACGTGTGCCACACAACCTGCACAACTGGAGAAAGAAGGCAGCGTTGCCATATCGATTGATGGCATGCACCGCCTTGTGATTTTATTAAAAGGCAGTGAGTTTTTCGATGCGAGTATTTGAAAGGGAGGAACATGTTTCCCATTCAAAAACGTTTTCTTTCAAGCAAATTGAAAAAAATCAAATATATGATCGAAAGTAATAGGTTTCGTTACAGCTAGATATATAAACGAGCAAAAACTATCTTAATAAATCTCTATGTTTTCTGGGAGAATAGGAAACTAGGAAACAAGCTTCGTAATAATTTTATTAGTATAATATGTTCCACCAAAATAATATCTGATCAATTCATATTCCAGACTTCGCTTGTCATACGAGTGCAGTCATTCTTCTTGTCATATTTTATTCCCTAGGGACAAGAGGGTAAACGAGAGCACGAGAGCTGAAGGCAGACACTCTCTCAAAAGAAGCTGCTGAACCCGAAGCCGACGACGTTCGTCGCTGCTCGATTCCGCTCGGCGTGTCGTTACAGGCACTTCTTCTCTGTCAGACACATATGGTGCCAATTCCCTCGCTCTCAGTCTTACACATTCATTCTCTATTTTTCTCTCGGCCGTAATGTCTTCCTCTCTCCTGTCGCTTCGCTCTTACTGCGCAAAGCAAGTATTGTTGGTAGTGCGCCGGTCGGGTCGGGTGTTGCTTCGCTCTTCGGCTTTCGCAAGGTAGCCGAGCCGCTAGTTGTCAAAATGGCGACGGAAGGTGCGAGTGGTGGTGCTGTGAATCCCAACGCCGAAATCGTTCGGGGTCAGCTATTTGAAGTTGGCCCTCGGTACACAAACCTCGCGTACATTGGAGAGGGTGCCTATGGCATGGTAGTGTACGTATGATTTTTACATAACGCTCAATATTATAGGATGTTTTTTTTTTATGTTTACAAAACAGCGAGTTACAATTTTGATGAAAGTATTTTGTAATTAACGTGGTTATGCTGCATGGTAGTATGATTGTTTGATGCCCGATCGAAACTCTCTTGCTTTATTTACGCTGTGCTCCTCAGTGTCCAGAATCAATGTTTACAACCTTCAAACAATCAACTAATTATTTAAACTAGCTAAGCACACTTTAGATTTCCCCCTATGAATTTGTTTGCTAGACTTGTTACATCGCTGCCGCTCTAGTAGGAACGTTCGCTCACTATCAGCGGTAGGTTGTTAGATAAGAAGCGAGTGCCAACAGGTTGGGCCTTATTTCTCTATTTAATTAAGATTAAGACGTATGTAAGCAGGTAGTGCACATGGGCGGCGATGCGATGCGACGATAGGTGACAGGCTGCCGCCGACACGACACTGTTGCATTGATGACTTGTTTTCTATTAGGGCTGTACAATGTCTAGATAATATTGTGGAGTGGCCCCAATATAAAAAGCGGAGTTGTCATGCAGAAACGTCGGTTTCAACTTTTCAACTTTAACTCTAGGGAGCCAGGGGCGTTCCGCAGATAGTACGATGGAAAATTCAATTCAGTAATTCAGTCTGCTCTTGTTGGGATGTTGGGATGTTAAAGAGTTTTGCTTGAGTGAATTTGGAGTGCATTGGATTGCTATCAGACCATATGAGAGCAGTAAATCATATTAAACGAATCTGAAATGTAAATTAAGAATGTCGATCGCTCCAGGGGTTAAAGTATTGCTTCACGTGTTTACCTGAGCACGTGACAGGTAGACGGCACGAATGTCAAGTCACGATTGTTTGTAACGTATGCCATTCCAAATTGGCCTACGTGTTGCTGTATACGAGTTAATAATGTTAGGATTGTGAAAATAAATTCCGTTGGCCATAAATACGTGAACATTTCCCCCTTCTGAAGATGGGGAGATGTCTATATAAGCATTGCATCCTACATTATGTCGTGGATACAGCCTTGCAAACAAATGAGTATAATTACTGGCGAATTTACAAATCAAATTTGAAATTAGACAGCGACTGAATTCGGGGCTCAATTAAGGTCGCTTTTTCAAACGTGGACCCACACGTAGCCGGTCAAGAAATCCCCTGGCAATCCCAGCGTGTCGCTCATTTTGTCACCTATTAAATTGGGATCAAAGTTACACCTGTTTCTTTCTCAAATTTCCCAAGACACGTATACGAGGCGTGAGCCGCAATAAAATGGAATCCAATAAGTTTGTTTAACGACCAGTCGTAAACTTCTTATAACGATCAAATTTTCAATTTAGTTCCATAACGGCTGTTCGAATAATTAGTCGCTTGTTTGCTAGTGGTATATATTTGCTAAGATGTGGGGGAGAAATGTTGACAATTTGTGTGCGTACAGCGATCAAACTTGTTTATAAGGGATAGCACCTGCCTATAAGCCAAATAGTATATTATGCCTTACCCAGCTCTCCACAGAACTTTATCGAAATATTATATAGAAGAGATTATTTTCAATCAGCGACTCATTTCACAATTTTAGCTGCGAAGCAAAAAAGATATCACTTGTCAGCTAGTCGAGTCAAATACTATCGGGATTCGTCCAAATTTAACTATATCGGAATTCCGAATACGCCCTTCTCAATTTCAACCCGCAGGGCTTTAGATTTGTATCGCATTGTTCCGCAAATATTCGCTTGCTTTGTTAATTTCAGACAAACATTTATCGCTTAGGTATTATGTAAAATTAATTCTTATGTCAAAATATCTTCCATCACTTCAAGCATTCCACATAACGCTGCAAAGTGCTGGATTTGTCACTTTACATTTGCAAGTAGCGCCAAGGGAAGGGCTTGCTCTCAGAACCAACTGGAACAATCCGTACATACCGTGATACCAATTCCAAACTAAATTGACAAACCCCTACCGCTAGCCGTGAGAATTGCTATACCCCATGCATCAGTTAGCGATCCGAGACCCCACAATTCGTTCCCAACTCCATCTCATTTCTTATCTACGCGCCAGCAAGCTATATAGATTCTCCCACGCCACCACATAAAGAAGGAGAATGGATGATTTTCCGATTTTTTCCGTGAACCATAGCGAGTCGCTGTGTCGATAAACTTGGCACTTTCATTTGGGGCAACAGGTGTTATATGTGGAAGAAGACGAACCCTACCAACGTAACATGATCAATATTATCACTGCCGTACATCATGTATGGTTGTGTTAGTTTTCAATTTCACCACCCCAGAAGTTCAAGCTGTGTGCGTACCAAATACTGTATTCCCTGTAGGTTCTCATAACGCTCATCTTAATCATTATTCAATTTCAATGCTCTAAGCCAGCGAAACTAAACAAGAAAATGATTGCTTCCCATGAGCTGCCTGTTGTAATATGGCATCTAGCCTGGCATTGCACAGACAGGAAAACGGAAATGAAAATCGATATGCGAAACTGGTCGGGCATTTGGTATTTCACGGCTCTCATTCTACTAAAAAGTGTTCGTACGTTCACGTAATTTGATTGGTCTGCGATGAAATTGAGGGTCGTGAGTTTGTGTATTTGCTGCGAGTGGACATTAGGTTGAACAGCTTGCAAAGGCTCCTGTTGTTTTAGCGATATTGCCTTTGGGGGTGTTTGTTGAATAGGTTACTACCGCGAGCTTCGCTGATGTGCTCTCAGTCGTAGCATCACCAGTCATATGGAAATTTTGTTAGAACAGAGATGATTCAAATATAACGTGTTTATGTTAACAATGGCAGTTGTTTTTATCCAAACATATATTAAATCCATTGCCTATGAACCAAGGAAAATACAATCACACAAGTGTGCTGAACATCTCAACGTTCAGAACCATTCTCATTTGTTTTTCCTAGTAATTACGGAAGCTACGTAACAGCCTAATCTATAGCAGCGTCGAGTTGCTCTATCTGAGGTAATGGTATTCACCACCGAAACGCGGTCGGCATCGTATTTCTTGCATAATTTAAAATAACGACCCCTTACATTAATAATGCCTTGCGTATCAACATTGTTATGCGTATAAAAAGTAAAGATAAAACAAAGTATCTCTCCTCTGTTTTGCCGGCATGGTGTTCGCTAATTTACTTTACCCTTTGGCAAAGTGAAGTCATTGGGCTTGTTTTCTGAACGCTCCTAACATTCCCGCACACAAACTGTGCAATGTAAACTCGAGAAAGTTTTGATGAACTAGTTATCGAAGTTATTGATCAGAATCAGCAGCGTTCTCGTTCTCTATGACAGCGTTGAATGTTTGGAGGTTTGAAGGCGACAAGGCTCCCGATTCCGAAAGTTACAATCTAGGAGCATGATGGATCACTCTCGTTAGCTATAAAATTGTTGCATTATGTATTCCTTGATTATATTACAATGACAGTATAGATTAAAAACTCTTAGATTTCGTGTGGGTGTTTCGCTGCGCTAGAAACGCTAAGAAAACAGGAGATTTGGTGAAATCACTTAGCAAGAAGCTCCCGTGTTTATCTTCTTTTGGAAGCCCAGGAGCGAGGCGTTGGGAACGACGAAGGAAAGGGATGAAATGTCTTTGCAGCGATAAGAATGCATTTCGCAGATGTTTACTTTCGCCTTCTCACTTTTTTTCTGTTCAGTGGGCGGTTGAGCGCTTGACTACGAAAACAAAAGTGCGTATCGTCACGAGTTGTCGAAAATGAAATGGCATGGATTACACCAGAATGTCAGCGGGTTGGTTATCGGCACAGTCAAGTGGTCACTGATTATAGAAAAAAATTGCTGCAATTACGTAGCAGACACTAATTATAATGAAATTATTCTCGTATTTTGGGAAAATTTAGGGGTTGCGTGATTCTTTGCGATCGTGCGTTTTTACCAGCACATGCAATTTAATTAGAAAAAAACTTAAACGTATAGCACTGATATTGCAATGCATTTCAAAGTTTTCCGTAAATAGGGCACAATAAAATGCGCAACCCAAAATAGCCAACATCGATGCCATTGTAAGGTTTCTTTTCGAACCGATCCTACGACTGCTATAACAAAACTACGAAACTGATCCAGACTCTGTCGCCAAAATGAGATGTCATATAAAACGCCGCAATTGAATGCGACCCCAAAACGCTAGCCATATAGCAATTTTCATAAATGTATTCAAACAACCACCTAGGGAACTAGGAGTGGGGACGTTATTTTAAGTTGTTTCAACAGCAGATAGCTTGGACGCATCAAGTCTCCCTTAGCAACGAAGTCTACACGCGGAATGCGAGCCATGACGTTGACGTTGACGTCTCTCCTGCCGCCTTGGGGTAGACAAGTGTGCTCGCTAGCGAACGACCGGGTGGAGGGGCGAGGGGGGCGGCGGGGTTGGGGGTGGTTTTGAAGGGTTGGCGTGTGACGTAAGCTGGCGAGACCATCCGTAGAAGATGAGCCGTGTTCTGCAATAGCGGTACAGCTCCACGCGCTATTATTTTGTTTGCGGGGCTTGCCACGCCCATGAAATTGTTCATGCATACGCTAAACTTCGAATCGATTCGTATGCTTTTATTTGTAATATACTTCATAATATAATAAGTGTGGTCTACCTCGCTTCACCCCCCCCCCCCCC
>LVVV01431970.1:0-11912 GCA_001676325.1 Amphinemura sulcicollis
CCGACGCAGGAGCGAGAACGTCGCGGCTTGAATGTAAGAATTCAATTTAAGTAGTTGGCTGTAATTTTAGGGGTTCTAACGTATTTCAGGCAAACTTTTGTACGGGTACACGTACAGAGTCGGGTTCAACCGAAGTTTGCAAATTGGAAAACTCCCTTCCATTTGGGTCATCATATCCAATCGTACCCGCTTGTCCCTTTCTCTGCAGCTGTATCAATTCAACTGTTGGCGCATAATCGAGTAATTAATCATCTATGTTGTAATTTTTGCTATTGGCATTGCTTTGTTGATTAATTCAATGATCGAATACCGATCGAACATGGGAGCTTTTAGATTGGTTGGTGATTGATTCTGTCGTCTCAGGAACTCTAGGAACTCTTTCTTACCGAAATCACGAAATATTTGCCTGCAATGTACTTCCCAATCAAAATAACGTTTATCAGAGCGTCTCTTCGAATCGGGAATTTCATGATGAGAAAGGAAGGACCTGTTGAGTGAATTGATTGCAATTGACAATTACCGCCTAGGCGGATTGACTGCTAAAGTTCAATTAAAATGTTAAATCACTGCGTGCCGCTGTATTCACATCAACCGTCTTTCGCACGGCTATACTTCCCTTTGCCAAATTGCCAGGCCTTCGAGTAAAAATCCCCAAGGATCTCTTGAATCCTGATCTGAATAATAACCTTCATATGGTCCGGACCTTCTGTTTTTCATCCAAATGATTTTGAATTGTGACAATCACATGCCGTTTGCCACTCCCACTTTTTAATGTGCGTTCGGGAATTTTGTGCAAAAGTTTGTATCAGGTAATTGGCAAGGAGAGACGCCACAATTTGACTGCGAACTGCGGGCCCAGAAAAAGAGTTGGACCCTAATAAGTGAGAGAGGCGCTTAAATGTCACAATTCCAAAACCACACGGTTTTTCACTTCGAGTTAATTTATCGTAGGAATTGTATTTTGTAGGCCGGTTGGTCGATGAAAAGTGTTCATAAACATAGATCACTAATCAAGCTCACAGTCGCATTACGTCGAGCGTTTTCCTGGCAATATGGCGAATTGCAGCTCGCAAGCGCTGACACTTTCCATTGGCATTGTCAAACACAATTCGGCCGCGCTGCATGATTGACCCTCTCAACAAAGACGCTTAACCCCGGGTCAAGGTCTTCGTCGGGTCAAGGTCTTTCAGATGAAGACAATCAAACGACAGACTCGAGTTTATCTACGTCCAATCAGTCGTCTCTGATTGGAAATAATTAAGTCAGATGCGCGAAGGCGACGAGCTGTAGATGCGTGATGATGCCCCCGTGCCAGCGGGGCGGACGGAACCCCGTGGTAAACATTCAACCCCTACCATTCAACACGCCAAGGAATACTGCGACGGCTTTTTGGTCTCTTGTATCCTGGTCGCCTGTTCACCTTCGGCCCACACCTCTTTTCTGTAATACTTTGAGAAGCTTAAAATATTCTTTCCGGTTTTTGTGGAATATATTGAAATTCTGTACCCCTCCCTTTGCAACGCTTGTTTAGATGTGGTCCTTCGCCCCTTCATTCTATTATTCCAAAGGTGCTCGCCGAGCGACACAGCAAGTACAAGTACTTTCAAATTTACCTTGCGAGAGAGTGCACTGCAGACGAAACTCTTGAGAAAAAGCTGCTGCAGCAAGCGCAATGATAAAGATGGCGCATTATTGTGTGCCTTCAAGTTCTAGCATTTTCAATGACCGGAATATAAGGAGCTTCGAAAATTTAACATTCAGACGCCCTTTATGGGTGATGCGAAATTTGCACTAAAGCAAGTAATATCACGTACAGAGAATATTGCTCTGATATTCCCTTGTGCGTTCTTGCCGGACATGCTTGTCGAGTCATTAAACGCCGTTTAGATCATGAGCTTTGTGCTGTGCATGTTCAAATGCATCTAGTGCAGTATATGTCATTACGCGTGACATGCAAAACTGCGGTAAAACGCATTTTTTGTTGGAAATCGCAAGCCGACTGCTACAGGCCTAGAAGGTTCATATTTCATGATAGTATCACATTAGATTTACATAAAGAGTCATCGGTACATTCTGTGTCATTCGGTTAAAATATCACAAGGAAATGAGTTGTAATTGTTATCATTAAAAGTTAGTGGTTTTTCCTAGTACTTTTGGTGTTCATATCAATAACCTTTCAGTCATATCCTTTAGGCCTGACATGTCCGCCTCGAAATTACAGTTGACTACGACTAGCTCATGTGTCTAGGGGTGCACGGGCGAGGCTGTCTAGTATACCTAAACTCAATGCATATACTTTGCTTGCTGCCTTACACTGCCTCTACTATTATTTCTAATAGAATCAAACGAGCATGTGTCAACTTGGTTCCATTGTATACCAGTATACAATAAGTCATTACGGCATTATTCTTGTAACATTAGGAAAACACAATTGGCGTTTAATAGGCGTAATAAAATTGTGCCTTATGGTGAGCGGTTATAAATGCGATAACTATAAATCGGCCCACGACCACAAACAAGCCCCGGTAGTAGCTTTGGTAGTATAGATAGCTTGCTGTGTGTTTGAGTTCTCGCCTCGGTCTTGTTTGGCCACACATTAGTAACCTTTACATAGTTATTGGATCTTTATTGTTATTGATGATGGCTCGAGAGCCTTCGCCCGTTTGCTTGCCTACGATTGATTCAGTGAAGTTGGTTCACTTTGTGCCTCCATTATCGAAATAATTTGTGAGGCTTGGCTTCTCAGTCGAGTCAATGAATTTCGATCATTTGATATAAGCTCGATATCAACTTCTAGATGACATCTGACAAGTCGACCAAAGTGAGATTAATGGTGTACACTGTATACAGTCTCAGATATTCATTCTATTTTCACCAGAGAGTGGCTTATATCTACCCCTGATTTGATAGCTCAAAAAGATTTCAAAATTCAGCTGTTTTCGCCAAGATCTAATATTAATTATAGGCTTAGTTTCCCAATCCGTTTTAATTTCATACCTCGTTTGGCAAATGGCGTGCTACCAAGCTGAATTCTCCCCCTTTTACGCTTGGTTTGCCCTCTTAACCCCAATTTATTTCAGCAAACCGAAACGCAAACGAGTAGGTAACCCGCTCGCACAGTTCGAGAGGGTATGGACCACCCCATGGGGGCACGGCACTACTTCGACAGTGAAGACGCCGCTCACGCAACACAACCATCTTCAGGCCCTGTGGTTACTCACTCAACCTGGGTGTGATGTCCCTTTCGAGTCCATCACAACCTCCTTGAGTGAGCGATCACGGAGCAAGCACAACCGACCGTCTTGGACAAGAACAGAAATTGTCGCCGAAATGCAGCCTAAGCAAATAGAATGCCAGCGTTTTGGGCTCGGCAATTCGGTTGCAACTTCTTCGAAACAGGGAAATGGTCTGAACGAGTCCGGTTATTTCCTGGCAGAATGACGGCTCTTTACATAGTGAATCTGAGAACTCCTACCATAGCTAGGGGAAATCTGCATAAGAACCGTGGTAAAGGACGGCGGTGAAATATGGTAAAGCCAGGCAAAACATGGCATTCCATATACCAGTATTAATAACCCACGGTATATGGATTCTTACAACCAGAGCTTTACATATTCCGTGTGACTCAATTATTTTAAACGTGTTTTTAACTTGTTAGTGGACTCTACTTACACGCATGTGCACTGCTAATCCTGAAAACGAACAGCAATGAAGGTACAGAGCATGCGGGCAAACGCCATCCCCAAATGTGATCACTCTGAGAAGAGCAGTGTTCTACCTAAAGTGGGATTGCAGATTGCCAGTTCGGATGGCAGAGGGCTCGGAAAGAGAAGAGACAAGTTTGTGGGCACTTGATTGTTTAGGCGACTGTCTTCTGGTTGGCAGAATGGCACATGTGGCAACCAAATGTTGGAAATGTGGTCTGTCGCCCTGTAGCTGCAAACTTATATCCCCTGTTGCAAGGTTTCAGAGATTTAGACTGCTCCACCGTGCACGTATTTTTTACGAGCTGCTGTTATAAACGAACACCACTGGCTGAAGCTTAGTTTAGTTACTATTCTTGTGACTAACCATTGTTTAATAAGACCGCTGAGTGGGTATTTATTACAAACATCGCACAGCAGAGTGGCATAACTACAATCATGCCGGCAACAAAGGAAAGGACAGAATGACATCATCCAAACAATGTCACAGTTTTTTGTAATCCTCATATTCAGTAGAGCAATGCGAATGTAATCCAAGTCGCTAATGCTATTAGCATATCACGTGTATAAACAGAAACACTGACGACGCAAATATATTTGAATCGATCGATCTGTATTTTAATTAAATGGATCTATGTGGGTCTCAGGGCTGTTCAAACCACACTGTACTTCAGAAATGATCTGCTCTCACTCAGTTATGTTTATTCCCAGGATATTGCAAAACTTGGGAGTGCCTACAGCCCGTCTCAAATGAAAGATGTCTTTGTTGGCGTGAAGGAGGAACTCACCGAGCATGCGCTACCTATCATATATATATGCAGCATATAATATAGATAGCATGATATCAGAGCTGGTGGATTTTTTAAGGCGAAAGAGATGAAATATTGGGATAGATATCCAATTTTAATTTTTTCATGTAGGTAGGTAAAATGTTCAACAACATTGGCTCATCTTGGTATTACGTGTGCAGTGAGATTTCTGCCTTACCGCAAAACGACGTCTCGGAATGAGACCATCTCGTGGTCGCAGAGTGGCCACTGATTGGTATCGATGTCGATTGAGAGAGGAAATAACTTATTTTATTATCAAAAATGACAAAGTAATCAGCCAATGCAGCAATCATTTCTCCCGACATTCGACCGAATGACTGAATTTGCATTTTCAGTGTTGGTCGGTCATATGTTCAGCTAACAAAAAGCGGCTACCCATGGCCAAGACAGAGCCACAGAGCAGCAATATCCAAACAACGCTAGGTCTGTTTATATTATTGCCACACACTGACAGAGACGTCTAACTAGCGACTGGCTGTCGATGTGCGTGTGTGAGAGTGAGATTGTATGTTTGTACAAAAGTTAACCGCGCCTAGCTATAACTCGCTATCTTGTGCTCCCTGCCTGCAGAGTGATCCTTGTGGACTGTGGGTGGCGGGTAAGAAATCCCTACGGACAACGGCGATGTGTGTGGAGTGATACCGTCTTCTAGGAAAAGTTCAACAACACCCCAAATGAAAATGTTCCATGACGTTAGTTTTAAAAGATCGCGATGATTACTAAGAATTATTTTGAAAAAAATCCGAAAAATGGCTGTCTGGAAAACAAAATTATAATTTAGAAAATTAAATGTTTTCCAGAGTAAAGAAAATACGTCTGTTCATTGCTCAGTTTCAAATTTTAGAAGAAAATGAGTTTGAATGTCAAAGTTTCAATTGAAAAAACTTAAGCAAACTGATTTCTGAAATGAAAACAATTAGTGGATTACCTGCTCTGAGATTGATGGGGAAGAACCTTTTTTTTATGTAGGTGCCCAAATTGAACGACCACCAACCCTCAGTGGGTTTAGTGGGCCTCTTACTTTAGGACCTTGCTTGCCATGAATTTAATGCAAATGTTTTCTGTCTTGTGCTCCAGCCTTCAGACACAAAATCCGAGGAACTTGGACGGTGGTCTCGTGCGTGCGGAGCTGTACAGAGCGCTCGACGTTTGGGCACAACACTCGAAGCTCACCTTCCGTGAAATTAACAGTGATCGCGCCGACATACTCGTCTACTTCCACACGTATGTAGCCTGCCAGTAATCAAATGAATGGTTTCTTAGGCCCAACAAAAACTGCTATTTTGTGATAAATTATTGTTGCAAGCCCCCTAGGTTTGGTGGATTTTAATGTCCTTTTATTTGAATTAAGCTCTTTAGATGTAAAAGAAAAACAGATCAAATTATTTTAATATCATCCCGTATTTCACTGTTCTATCGCAATTATCCCATGAACCATATCTTGCTAAAATGCAGCACAGAAATTCCAGAAAACATACATTTTCTAAAAGAATGTCGGAAATGCTGCCATGGAAAGCAATCTTAAAGTTAATATTTCAATATTTTTGAGGACTTTATCATGTGAAGGAATGATAATGATGGAACAGTAGATCAACTGTAATCGAGCACTGGGTTTGTGTGGGCGGTGTTGCGCCTGATACGAGTTTGACAGGCATGTGTTTGGCATTTGCAGGCGCTACCATGGAGATGGGTATGCATTTGATGGGCGGGGGCAGATCCTCGCCCATGCATTTTTCCCGGGCAGTGGGCGCGGCGGCGACGCACACTTTGATGAGGATGAAATCTGGACGCTCCAGCATCAGAATGAAGCTGAAGGTGAGGCAAACCTCGGCAAAAAACCGGAACTGGAACTTTCAGGAATTTGAATTCCGATTTGCGATTCTGATTTTACAAATCAAAAGATAAAACCTCTATTTGGATAGAAGAAAACTATTCAATTGTGAACATACAATACTGCACATTCTTTTGTAGCCTAGGTTTTTGTATGTTTGAGATTCATGCAATACCCTGCTGAAAACCCTAGCCAAAACAACAAAATATGTTATGATCTCTGAACAACAAGAGGTCCACACTGGAAAATAGATTTCTAAATTGTGAATAGATAACCCAAGTTTTTATCTTGAACACTTGTTTGTTTAGCCAAACTTTATGGTTGTAGTATCTGCTTCCTATGGAAGTTCCTATAGAAGAGACTTCCTTTAATGATATCATATGCCATAACATCCAGAGAAGAGGGTAGATTGTACTGTATCACATCCTGGCTTGCTGAGATAAGCTCAACAGATAGGATAAGCATCCTCTCCAAGGACTAGGCGCTGACTTCACATCCATGTGAAGCTCTGACCAAAGGAGGAAATTGAGCTTACCATTGGCGCTGCAACTTTCCAAGATCTATGACAAGATAGCATATTAATGTATCCTTTAATCCATGCAGATCTTAACAGTTGATATGCAAGTTTTAAATTTCCCCTGAAACTGTTACTGGTATTTTCTGCTGACGAGCCTGGCATCGACCATCTCCCTCAATTTTCGAATCATGCCCATGTGCGTAGGAATGAATGTTCTTGATATTTGTGAGTTTCGGATGAAATTGAAACCCGAATTGCTTAAAAGTTTTGTTTTAAAATGCAAGTCTTTGAAGATTTTCAAGGGCATAAGATTTTTAAGACTCATTTCTAGCTTTACCTAAAATTTCAAGGTCATTTTTGGGAAATATATATCAGATGCAAAATTTACCCCTGCATCTGGGGGGGAGTGCAGTCCCATCGGGAGCTCTTATATTCCCAAATGCACCTGCACTTTACTCTCCTTCCCTAACCCTATACTTAAACTTCCCGATAACTCCCAGCCATTTTGTTGACGACAACCCCATTTTATAGGCACTAGCCTGTTTGCGGTGGCGGCGCATGAGTTTGGCCACTCCCTCGGCTTGTCACACTCGTCGGTGGAGGGTGCACTGATGTACCCGTGGTATCAGGGCCTGAAGGCCGACTTCCAACTGCCCGACGATGACCGCCACGGCATACAGCAGATCTACGGCGCCAAGGACGCCAAGCTGTGGGGCAAGATCCCAGCGTACGACCCGACGGAGCCGCCTCCTCCTCCACGAACGCCACGCCCCACCAAGCCTCCCCGCACGAGGCCGACAACGACGACGCAATTACCAGCAAGGCCTCCGCCTCCACCGCCGAAGTATCCGCCGAAGAAGTATCCGTCCGTGGCGGACAAGCCTGACACTTGCGACACAAGCTATGATGCGATATCTGTCATAAGGAGAGAGGTGTTCATCTTTAAAGGAAGGGTGAGTGTTTTATGGGCTGCATTCTTTCAAAAGCAAAACAAAGAATTGCTTCACTTTCTGTTTTTATAGGCAGTTGTTTCATTTAGTAGATATCTAATTTTCATTTCAGAATCCAAGGGAAAAGGAGGGCAATTATTTGCATATTTTCAAGGGTCAATTTATGAGGATGCTTTTGAAAGATCATAAGTATTTTTACGCCATAAATTTCCTCTGAAATTACTTGAATATCCAGGGGCCCCCCCGACCATTGGAGCAAATGAGCGGCCGCTCCTCTACATTTGGTGGTTGGGTGGTAGGTGGGTGGGTGGGTTGGATAGTGGAGGTTGACGAAAGTAAGTACATAAAAAACAAGTTAAAATATTACTTTTTAGTCTGTCTTAAAAACGTGTTTTAAAAAAAATATTTTTTATTTAAGTTATTATTTTTTGCATATCTATCTCAAATAGATCAATTTTGACGTAGGCCGTTGTTCCAAATTGCCACAGAATTTATGTAACATTTTGGTGTCAGTGCTTGAAGGAGGGGGGTGGGGTGGGTGGGTGTCTAAATTACGATTGCTCCTTTCGGAAAAATAGTTCGGCACGCCCCTGTGAATATCTATAATCTTGATACATAACTCAGTTCAATGTTGAAATTCACCCACACTACATGGCCTCTTATAAACATCAAGCTCGTCTTGCGGCTGTCGAGGGTGAAACATTTATGTTGTGTTTCAGTTCCTGTGGAGAGTCGGCGAGTCGGGGCTCTACGACGGATACCCTGCTGAGATCGGCCGGCTCTGGTACAACTTACCCAAGAACATGACACACATCGATGCCGTCTATGAACGGCTGGACACCAAGATCGTCTTCTTCGTCGGTCGCCAATATTTCCTCTACGGCGGCAACCAGCTGGAGGCGGGCTATCCACGGCCTCTTACCGACCTTGGACTTCCGGACACGCTGGATCAGGTGGATGCTGCCATGGTGTGGGGGCACAACAAGAAGACGTACTTGTTCAGCGGCACCATGTACTGGAGGTACGAACATGAGTTATACTGTGATATTTTGCTGGTCAGTATTCCACAAAGCTGGAAAATAATTATGAGGATGCAAAAAGGAGGTACTTGTGGGAAAAATTAAGAGTTGCAATAGAGTCCTGCACTGGGTTACATTTCATCTACCGCTCTTGGCATTAATTGTTTTTTTCACTCTTAGTCATATCTTCTACAAATCATTTTCAAGCGACTAAGGCAGATGAAACACTGCCAGTGCAGTTCTCTGTCGCAGTTCATCTAATTTTTAATAGTTTCACACAAGTTCTGTACCTCCTTCTTTTCATTGCCCTGTCATTATTACCATTCTGTGATAAATACTACAAATTGAATCATATCTCTTCATAGCATGGTAGCTCAGTGAGAGCGCGTCTGCCTTGTATTTGGGAGGTCCCAGGTTCAATCCTGGAGGCCGGCTAACCTGGTTGTTGTTTTTCCGTGATTTCCCACAACCATTCCAGGCAAATTTTGGGATAGTTCCACATTCAAATGGGCACGGCCGCCTCCTTAACCAATCCCCTACTCGTTCCCACCCCCTTAGGCTTAGGAGCTAGTGTGGCTTCCCCAACAAAAAATTGCTTTTCTCTATAACTTGATGTCATTATGAATGCTACCAGAAGTTGGAATTTTCTAACAACATTTTTATCTTGAAGGTTTGATGAGGACGTCGGCAAAGTTGAGCTGGACTATCCACGTGATATGTCCATGTGGAAGGGAGTGGGCAATAACATCGACTCGGTCTTCCAATGGAAGGATGGTATGCTCACAGTCAAAGTCTTTTCTTATTTTAAACAAATGGTAGCATTGATCTGTATATCTAAATCAGCACAAATCTCTATTCACAGGAAAGACATACTTTTTCAAGAGTAAAAGATATTGGAAATTCAACGACTTGCGGATGCAAGTGGAAAATGAGAAGCCATCGTTGTCGGCTCCTTTCTGGATGGGCTGTCCAAGAGAACTTGAAAGCCCCATTGACGCTAACGAAAAGGAACTATTTATACAAACCTCGGCTGCAATGAGCCTGGCACCATCGATAACCATGTTGGCACTGGTTTTATGTGCTAAATTCTCTCATCTCTAGCATGCATTTATACAAGTATTTAGCATCCTTTCATTGTATCATTACCTAAATCATGTATTTATTTTGTAACTTGTTTCTAGGTTTGCATAGATTTTTGTAAATTTAATTTAAGTTTTTATATCTTATAACTCACATTTTGAGCAAAATCATCACTGCCAATGTTTTGATCTCCAGCATCTAACTTGCATTAAGCATTAACCACGAGCCCTGGAAATTCGTCCAGCGTGAAAGATATTTTAAATAGGAGGGAATCAAAAGGCTTTGCATAGGGCAAATCAGTTGTGGCACTGGACTTGACTGACTAAGTTAATAAGTAAAATAAAATGCAAAAGCAAATCCTTCATAGGTGTGGTTCCATGATTTGCCTAGCAAGAATATTTCGGCATCTGGGCGGCTGGCTTTGTTCTCAAGTGATGTAAAACAGCCACGCTCTAGAACAGCCTAGTCACTGATGACAGCATTGCAGTAAGAGCCGACCGTATAACCTGTACGATGTTTGTGCATCTTGCTTAAGTGATCGGAATATTTATTTGGGAGACTTCATGGATCTGCGTCGTTACCTTCCGCACACCTATGAAGTTTTTTGCTGCAGAGAAGTTTAATAAATGCATGAGAGTTATTGATTTGCAGGGCCATATTTCAATCTCAAGCTCAAGTTTGCACTCTTGTTGTTCAGATTAGTGACCTGGAAGTTTAGTTTCAACTGTCAACTACTTAATAGTCATAGAATAAAGAGGGTTTTCCTCTTTATTCTATTGTAGTACGGACAGACAGCTTGAGGTGGAAATGGTACTGTCCTCAACCTATGAAGAGTGATTGCTATGCAAATGCTATTTGTTGATATTTGGCTAAAGAAACAAAAGGTGCTCTCTAGAACTGCAGCGTTGTGGCTAATTGGTAGTGTTTGGAAGATTCCACTTACATTTTATCCCAGAGGTGCTGGAACCTGAGCAAAGTTGGAAGCAAAATAATTGTTAAATTGGGTTTCATTGCCAAGATATGTATTTTAAGGTTTAATTGAAGGTAAAAGAGCAAGCAATTAGATCAGTGTGGTATGTATGTAGACAAATTCTGCTGCAGGCCCTTTAAGAGGAGCAAATTCAGGAAAATTTGTGAACAGTCATGTTTGTGAGAAAAATCACGTATTGAGAGAGAGAGAGAACGAGAGAGTAGCAGATACTGGGAATTGTAAATCAAGTTCCCTATTATATGAGAGCATTATCTGTGGACTAGTACCCAAGCAACAGTCTGAGATGTTTAAGGAAAACTTTGTACGATACTCTGCACACATGTGTGGACGTTGCTTATGTATGTGCTAATGTTGTCGGCTGTGGATGGCAGGAAAAGATGTGTCGACTTTAATGAAAATGAAATACTTGGTTCAGTTTCACACTGTGATATATTTTATTAGAGCTGTGGGCAATGTAGCAAATGACCTATATTTCCGCAGTTACTTTACATCTGATCAGAATGCAATTTCTCAGATATACAGTAAAATACGTATGAAAAGTTTTGATTACTTGTAAGGCTTTGTAATTCATTTTAGTAAGAATAAACATCTGAAATTTAAAATCTGTAATGAAAGGTTGTAGCATCTTTGCATAATTAATAATTAATACCAAGAGGTATGATTTGTCATGAGAGGTCGTTGGTCGATTCGCTGATTCACCAGAAGTGTGCCGGCAGCGCTCCCTTAGGTGGTGCAATGTCTCCATTCTTCAGCATGGTGTGGAGGAAGCTTTCTAGCCGAGAAACGTAACCGCCTGCCCCAGGAATGTCGGTCTACAACAAGGGTGAGAAACATTGAAAAATGTCCTGATAGATCAGCAGGTAACCATAAGACTAGGTGTTCTCATATTTCATCCCTTGGCTGCCCTGCTAAATTTAATTGTATAAAGTTTTAAAGGAGGTCTCCGAATTGCTTTTAAAAGAACATATAGTGTACAGGATACTAATTAAT
>LVVV01431971.1:0-11919 GCA_001676325.1 Amphinemura sulcicollis
GCCGACGATTAGGCTGTCATTTGTAATATCCTGCCAGGATTGCTGACCAAGAGTTATGCATGTCAATTAGCCAATGTTACCTGCTGTACTATTGATTGTTACTGATATTTCTCCATGTGTCAGCTCGGATCAGCGCATTCCATACAAGGCAAGCCGCCTAGTGACTGTTAATTACTTCATAATGCTGACACATGCAGATCTAAACGTTTATCTAGTACTCGATCAGACTTCCAAAGGGGAGAGCACCTTCAGAATTGTGGCCGACAACACCTTCCTAAATTAGAGCTCTTGTAACTTCAAGTCATTTCATCACGAGTCAAAGTTTCAATAGTAAAAGTCTTCCTGGTAAAATCACTGTCGAACTTCTGCTTTTAAGAAGCTTCCAAGTCCCTAGAATCCTTCTTCCTTCTCATGTTTTCGGGTTGCTTTAAATACTCGGCCAGTTATCAACTTCAACAAGGAAGCAATCCGTAACAAGAACATCGAGTGACCTTGAAATGTGAGAAGTCTGCTACATTGGTGCCTGGTGGTATCTAGCTCTCTGAACTCAAAGGCAGATCTTACAAAATCCTTCAGGAATGGATCTCAAAAATATCGGCCCATTTAGAGAATCGAAACCCGAACCTTCAGCTTTATGAACTGATACCGTAAACATAAAAGTCAAATGGTATGGCTTCTGATCGCAAAAAGTTCGGGAAAATTCCAAAATTTTGATTGGTTAAAAATTAAATTGCTTATGCTGAGAAAAGAGGGGTATCGACATCGTACTTGAGAACACGAAGGAACACGAAGGAACACGAAGTAGCACCGGAACGACCATTTGGTCCATACAGCGCGAACAAACAAGAACAAAAAGCATCCAGAAAAGCTTTTCTGGAAGTAAATGAGGTTAATGATCTCGTTTCGCCTGTCAAAATGCGTGACTAACCCATTGTTTCCAGCACCCAGCCGACGGTACCGTCGCCCCCGCAGCAGATGACCCTGAAGTTAGGTACGTCCTTGAAGAGAGTAAGCCCCGTCATCGGTCCGCCCTTAGCCAGGTTGTACACTTGACGTGGGTTGAGCAGGTATTGGAACTTGCGCAGCATCCGCTCGCCCTGGCGTCCCCCGCTCTTGGGGTTGATGAACACCACCAAGGGGTGCGTGCCCAGCTCCGGGCAGATTTGGAATGACATGGGCCCTTGCTGCTCCTGCCCCATCGAGCCCTGAAGGGTTGTAAGTAAGACTATTATAATTGGAAACACAGACTAGTCAACGATCACTGCTTAGCTGAGTCAAGTATTGGAAGGGTTAGGAATAATTAAGAAAAATTAAAACTATTAAATGTAACATTTCAGCTGTCATATCATATTCGACAAGAAATGGCTCCTTGCTATACTTTCCTGTTCTATCGCGATCATGATAGAAACTGAATGGGATTTGGTGACCATCTTAAAATCCAAGAAGTGTCTAGCCTTAATCTCAAATTCCTATTGAAAATGCTCAAAAAGAGATGGCGCATAAAGCAAACCATGATTCTGAATATGTAGCAGAGTTAAGAAAACGCTATAAAAAATGGGAGCGAATTTGCTAACGGGAAACACCGGATTGAATTTACTTTCGTATGGACTATCTTCGGCTTTCAGAATTCTAATTCTGAAAGGCTTACAATCAACTTCGGAGGATACATTGTCAAGCTCGTCCAACACTCTTCGCACCTTGTTGATGGAGACATCAGAGTGTGTGGTGCGGGTGCCATTCCTAGCGCGTCAGTCCCGCATGGGTTTGACTCCTGCTGGCCGTCTTTTAGAGGCGTCTCGCGCCAAAAACAAGCCAGTACCTGGTGGTTCCCGTCAGAGGGTGTGGTGCTCTCCGACCTGGTCAGTCCAGATCGCTTGCCCTCGCGTGAGATGGACTTCTGCCGGTCGAGCACGATGGGGCAGATCGCCGTGGGGGGCAGGATGTGATTGCGCAGGTCGCCCAGCCCGCACTCTGGCTTCACCTGCGACGCGCAGCGGTTGTGCAGCTGCGCAGCGAACAAACAAAACTATCAAAGTCGCGTGCATTTGTTCAAGATAATTTATTTGAACCATCTTAAAAAGCTGTAGATCGAATTTTGAGCTTTGGGGCTTGGGAGAAACTGTCAGAAATGTTTTTTTATAAGCATTTACAATTTAAGTATGTTTTTAAATCGGCAATAAAAAAACATGAAATACCAATTTGGGTTTGACAATCTCAGTTTTAAGTATGTTTTGTGTTGCATTTGACTTGACGGTTGCTCGTGGAATGGGTTTTGAAATTTAACTGTTTTCATTGTCTGCTTGCACTGACCCTGCTAGGAGGCTTTATGATAAATGGTCATCTAAAAGGAGTAGGTACATTCTAATCGGCATTTTAAATTGGTTTCACTATAACTTTTCTCTGAGTATTACAGGAAAATCCCACGAACTCATCGCCGTCTAAACCTACACCCTTAAATCAGTGCCACAGGGGCTATGTTCAAGACATGACAAACTACACCATTATGCACCAGAAATGAACGTACCGTGATCTGACACCACCGACAGTGCAGTCCCGTGATTCCGTTGTAGCTCTTGATGGTCTTCTTGCATCGCGAGCACTTCCCATGACAGTTGCCTTCAACCCAGTGGTGGAGCATCTGCTGGCATGTCTTCTTGGACTTGACGTAGGTGGCTATACAGCTGGCGGGGGCGCGCTGGACGCACCGCTCGTGCACCGTGTATTTGCAGACTGTAGGGGACAGAACCACAATGTTCATCAGCAGTGCCATTGCTTTCGGTGGGCGTCACGTGGGTTTAAGGCGTGGGGCATGAGGGCTGATTGTAGTAATAATCGCTTCCATTCATTAGACAGAGAGGCATGCATCTAAGTCCGAGTTGATGGGGAAATAGGCATTGATTAAAAAAACTCATGTACAATTTTTTTTTGTTATTAGTTTCAGACCGTACCGTTAACTATTGAAGTAAAAATCGAAAGTAGACAGACAGATTATTAAAGTTTCACAAATCTCCTTTTTTTTTAAAGAATTGCCTGCAAACTGTTGAAAACTACAATCAGAAATAATATTTTGATACGTATTTGGCATTGCAAACAATAAATTTCGAAAGCGACGGCATCTGCAGTTTCAATTATCAACACATGCACTAGAAAAACTTGAATTGATTTGACACAAAATACAACATGCATGACTTTGTACCGTGTTTATTTACAATAATTATTTCATGTTGAAATTATTACAAATGAACACCGTCTTTAACCATGCTATTAGATTCCGTGAGGTACCGCGTACATATGCAACACAGCCCTTTCTTTCCCAGCCCGACCAGCATGTTCAGACAGAGGTTGCAGTAGGCGGGCTTGCTGAAGTGTTTCAGCCTCCAGAGGTGGTTGCCATCTTCTTTCACGTTCTGAGAACACAAGGATAAGAGTCAAGAGCCAGAGGAGACAACTCAGAACAGCCACTTGTTTAGCTCCCAGAGACGGAGTACCTAAGCTCTTCAAGTTACGTCAACGGGGTGAATATCAATCTCTGCGTTTTTTTTTTGAAAAGTAGAATCCTTTCAATTGCATAATTCTAAAAAGCACGGGTTGTGTTTTTGTGTGCAGAAGTTTTTCCGCAGAGCTGCAGCCAAACAAAAGCACAAAATATAACAATGAAGTTATCTTATCTCGAATCGCTCCTGCTTTAACCGTGGAAAAGGAGATCGTAACGTTTTTAAAATAGTATGGTTAGCTATTTAATTTTGTGCAGAGAGAATGGAGTAAATCATTACTTTAATCAACGAAGACATGAAACTTTATACCTTATAAAAAAATGTTATCTGAAAAATTGAGAAAATATAAATAGGGTTGAATTTGAATGAACGTTAGAGAAGCTATAATGTGTCATTTCTTTTCGAAAAGATAAATATATTGGTTGTGACACTTTATGCACCAAATTAATGACGTTCTTTACCCTCGACCACTCAATAAAACTCTATTCTATTCAAGAACGGTTCGCTTAATCTCAAAGCAGTTGGCAAGGTTTGAAAGAAACCTCTTCTTGCTGTCGATCGACATTAACTGCATTCGATTTCAATAATAACTATGTCTTCCACAGCTAAAATCTTTTCTTCGGGGTTCCCTCATTTCTGTGAGATCGGAGCAATAAAAATATCACGAAAATAAACCTGATTACAAAAAGCAAGAAAGCTTTTGAATCTGAACATTTACCCTTATAAATTTGTTCGTTGAAACCTCGTCTGCCAAGAAATTTACATTAGTCCCCATGGAATGCTTGCACATTTAGCACGAATTTTCTATTCCACCAAAAGCAACGAGTTCATCAAATAGAAAACGAAAGTATTGCCATCGTCTTATATTTGTTCAGATGTCTTTCCAAGTGACAGCTCACCACTCTGTCACATCGTCTTCATCTTGAAGACACACGTCTTCATTCGCGGGTCGTGACAATCTTTATTTACTACTTCCGAAGATGAAATCTACTTCAAACGCCACTGAAAGTCGGCTCTACTCGACGCATTTTATTCCTCTGGTCGTCATCGCCCGGCGACGATGTGTGACGTCATTTTAGAAAGGATGATGCCGTTGATCCAGTGAGAGAAGCTGCATCCCGTCATCAATCATGGAGCTCCGAGACGAGGGCTCGCTTCACTCTTCTTTTCGCTCCTCATCCTTCTACTTTGCTATACGACAGACTTTCTTACGGGCCCATCGATCCCTTCGAGCCACGCCAGTGGTGGAACCAGACTAACTTTTTTTACAATGGGAAGGGTGGGCAGGGTGCGGGGAGTTGTTAGTTACTGTCATTGTTTCAACACTGTGATTGTATGAGTGTATCGGTGTGGAATACCTGGATTTTATTTCAAGGTCATGTATTACAGTGTTGTGGTAGGTCGTTCGCATCGTGATCGCAATGACAGTTTGACAAGGGGGTAAGTTAACGAAACATATAAAAGTGGCAGGGGAGGCGCCCCGGATCCATCGACACTCGGGTTTGGATTTTTTCAACAAACCTACTCTTACAAATTGGAATCAGTTCCAAGCATTGGGAACATTGGCGATTTGCATATAGGAATGATTTAATGTTAGTGAGCAGTGAGGGATTTTGAATTCAAATTCAGTGTCATGCTGTCGTTGTGCTGTCACAAAAATGAAGCGAATGGAGGATTTGCGGAAGTAGTCTCCAATGAAATGCATTCAAGGTTTTTTGCTCCACCACTGCTGCTCCCTCGGCCGTCATCTCTTGCTTCTCTCATGAAAAGTCTCATCCAGAAAGGTTCTCACTCGCTCTAACCTTATTCGAACTTTTAAAAAGTTTAAGAGCGCAGAGCTTTAACCCTCTCTTGGGGTTTGCAAAATAGCTTGTTAAATAATTAACCGCTGCTTTAGTTTTGTCGTTTTAACAAGATGGCTGTTGTTAATCGGGAATTCTAAATGAGTTTGAACATTCTTAAGTCAGAAGTGACAATGATTGAAAAAATTTCAACGGCTTGAAAGTTTAAGTAAAAGACTGTAGCCTGCCTTGTGTCTTCACTTGCGGCATCCAAATAAGTGCTATGTGTGAATGTGATATATTAAACATTATCTAATCCAATATGGCACGATTGCAGAAATATCAACGTCTGGTTTAAGCAGAGGCTGTATAGGCACTGAGTTAGTAGGTATATTGTTCGTGACTCTAACCAGCCTTTAGAGTTTTCGACTCCCAAATAACTGCCATGCTTATAACTTTGTACCGAGCGGATCTTTATCGGCAAATTACTCTGCCGAGTTTCCTAAATCCATGACCTAAATTTCACACCTCGTTTGCTCTGGAGATTTTACCATGAGCACATGTATACTTCTAACTTTATGCCCCATTAAGCGATTTTCATGCACAGAACGCTCTCTGACATTTTTCGTGCAAGTTATTATTATATTTACTTTACCTACTCAGTAGTCCTGTATAGGGTATGTGCATTATTTGGTTCTTTGGTTATGGTTCGGTAGTCTGGCTTGGTGTGATTCATACCCTGAGACTTCCAGACAGAGCAAATGTTTACTGCCGCAGAATTCAAATTTGCACAAATTCAGTTCGTCACTTTATAAAAAGAGATGAAGAGAATATTTCGAAGTGGTATTTCGTAAATTTATCAAAGTATGATTATTCCACTTCCACCTTTAGTCAACATTCAAGCTGGCTGGCAAGCTGGCAAAACTTGCTGGCCATCTAGAAAACAAACCTTCCCAGCTCCCCAGCTAAGCATCTAGCAAATCCGAAGGCCTATCTATACATCTGGCCCATTCTCATAGCTGTATAGGCTTATTTACAAGGAGATTTTTACAAGCATCCATTTTTTTCATCTGTAGGGTTTATTTACCAAAATACAAATAAATACGGTACCCGACACCTTTCGTGTCATGGGTCGTAGTTTTTAGTTTCGATATCGCTGTTCTTGGCAAGGACGATGATAGGCGACACCAAACTAGGACCACGTTCACAAATCAGGCATTCGAAACAAAGCAAAACCCCTGCGTGACCGCAAAATGCCCCGCAAACTCACCGAGTCAAGCCCCAGCAACACGAGCAGTGGAATCGTGGTCATGCCTCCGTGCTTCCATTCCTCCAGCGAGACAGTGCCGTCGGCGTCGTAGTCAATCTCCACCATCATGTCTTGCAGAATCTGTCGGTCGAGAAAAGAAAATCGTCCTGACACGTAGAAAAGACACAGTTCGAGGAACGTGATCTGTGCTCCGTCCATCTTGTAAGATGTGCCAAAGATACGCCATCTCTGTTTTCATGACGTGGTGTCTTCAGTAAATATGAGACTATATTCGAGAAATTACTAAATCTAATCCTCTAAGTCCAGTTTTAAATCAATTTTCAACCCTGGCTAGTCGCACAATACGTATCGCATGTGGCAAATGTTGATACTGAATTATTAACATAGAGTAGAGTTGCTAATAAATTGCATTTTAATTATTTTTTCATACCAATGAGATTCACGTACCCGCATGATCATAATATTGTTGGTTCTAATTGAATTTTAGGGCAAAAGGAGAATGAAGGTTATATATCAGAGATAGACTACGTAGTCTACTGGCCATTGCATAACGCGTTTCTGCAGAACAGAATCCTGAATGAATTACGATGACGAATGTTATGCATTACTTTGTGAAGTGTAACAAGACGCAAGTGTTATTTCGGTCGAAAGCGAGACGACGCTAAAACTCCTAATCGAGCTGCTAATTACTGAGTAGTTGCATCAGCCAACGTGGTGGGGATGGACTTGACAAGGTAGGTGATTGAGTATCTCACCGGTTTCAGCTCCGTCACGTCCCAGCCAAGGTACTCGGCGACGTTCATCATTTGGTTCACGATACAATCCATTTCCTGCGAAACAAAATGCGGTGATTACAAATACTTGACAGAGAGGAAACTGACTTCTGTATTTAATTTTGAATGCTCGCTATTGCAATATGATGTTATACAATAATAAAACATGATGAACCAAATTCCGTCACGGCATGTCATGGGTTATAACTAACGGCTGGAAGTGAACCCTGGGCCTTCAGTTTTCGCGTCTAAATCGACATAATTTTGAGAGGAATTCAGTTGCTTTGTTGAGTTGACGGATCCTGAAGGACCTGGTACTAGTATGAGTTGATTCAAAATACTAAAGAGGGGTTTTTAAGTACGCCCGTGAGAGCAGCGGTCTGCAGTTTATGGAGACGTTTAGTTTTAGCAGAAAATACACGCACGCTAGACTCAATAGGTTGAAAGGGTGTGAAAACAAATAATAAAATTCATGTAAACCTGAAGTAATTGACAAACATTACAACATTTGGATATGGTTTTATTGATTTTGTAAAATAGAATCCAATTTCTAAAAAGTTAAAAAGCCTACGGCTTAAACAAATATGGAAAACAAACAATAACTTTTATGCCCGCCAGCAATGGTTTAGGTTGAGCGCCAGTGATTAGAATACCTACCCTCCCCTTCCATTACCGATTTTCGAAGGATTATTATTTCCCTCATCTGAGTATGTACACACAAACGCAGCTGAGTAGGGTTTTAAAAATTGAAAAGGTTTATCCGGCCTCCGCGGCCAAAAATTAATATACATTTAGAATCAGCATACTAAATGGAGGGAAATTGGGTTGCATTCATGAATGTATTTTTTTACAACCAGATCAATTATTGCCTAATCTTTAGAGCAGATAGGTTCAACCATTTTGCTTACCATAATAGTAGATATGATTACCTTGTTTTACGAATAGGTACATTTTTTATGTTGACGATTTATGCACCTAGTATTTACGTTCTAAGAGACATTCCAGTTTATTAAAAAATATCATAAGCCGTAAATAACATGCATAAAGATCAACCAAAAAGCACTTTACCCTTGATTAGGCTGTTAAAAAAATATTTTCTCATGAAATCTGTATCCCAGAGATACCAGAGATATTTCAGTCACATTCAATATCTAACCCTCAAGATCATGCATTTCAGGTCCCAAAGTCACCATAAAAAAAAACATCACTACCCTTATTCCCCAAACAATGCAAGTTCCACAAAAACGACACTTACATTGGTGTCGAGCACTCCGTTGCCGTCCGTGTCGTACAACCGGAACATGACTGTAACAATTGCAGTACAGAGAAACGTAATCAACTGCAACGTAGTGCACGTCTGCCGGTAATCGCCTAATGCCGACTGCAATCATGTGCTAAACTGCACCAGTGGGATAATTAGATTCTATACACAACATGGTCCATCCGTAACATAACGCTGTGAAGCTTACTACACACAGATGAGCGTTCAAAGGCGGTAATTGGGTGGCGTGATAATTGATTATTCATAGGGTTATAAATTAGCAGGTTCTCATTATGAGTGTTTAAATTGAGTCACTCACGGCTTTATTGCCGAAATTGATATTAATTTAGCATATAATGATGGATGGGTCATCCCGGATTTCCAGACAAAACGCCAGTATGATTATTCTCATCGTTATGAAGACCATAGCTTAGTGTATTGAGTTCTCACACAAAATATAGAAAGGTCAACACTGTGTAGGGGTTGGCAACCTTGCTATAGGCAGAGGGCGAGTGGCGGCCTTGGCCACGGCGCTCGGGTAGGGTAGTATGGGTCATAGAGAGTAGTTGAGGTACCGAGTGAGAATAAAGTGTGAAGTGTGATAACTAAAGGAACTCGTATTCTTGTATCTCCTTGCCCTCCCCGCACGTTGCAACTGTGCATAATTCGTATATTTACTACACATGCTTACGCTCTTGCACAATTGTGCCTTCTTTGTATACCTACGTCAGTCGAAGAACATTGACATCGGAATGTCTTCTGCAATCTCAATTGTTATTGTTATACCAAAAAGATAGAGCCTATCGTTGAAAAGCTTGTGGGAAATGTGAATTATTTGCAAACATGGCGGGTAGTGTTCAGAGATGGCCACTTTCACAGTATGTACAGTACTGCGAGTGAGATGTGTCTTTCTCTACAAAAATGCCCACCCTTATTAGAAGCTGAGGCTTGCTAATTGGATAAGTCCGTTCGTCTTAAGATAATATTGTTAAACGAGAACTACGCAGCACGGCACGTAATGCTACATGGAGTTCACTATCTAATTGCCAACCCTTTTTCCAGGACTATTATAGGACGCGGGCAGGACGAGAAATGGGTGGGTGCACCCGCGGCGAGTCGAAATTATCGCCAGTTTCCAGTTTGAGTTTGACGGGTCTCTGATTTTCCATCCATCAATTGTTATTAGAAGGGAATTGATGTTTATTTAAGAAGCGAGTTTTGCAGAATCAAGGGAAATATTCTTAGCGATTCGTAGACTTCTAGAACTTTATGCAGATAATACAAGTATTTACTTAAAATTCCAATTAAATGTTATGAAAACAGCGTAATGTTGTTCTTGTCGAAACTTTATTGGATCTAGATCGCAACTTAAAATGTACTATTATGTGCAAAAGGTAAGCGCGAGTAAACGTTTTAAATTTAAATTTATCTTAAATATCAAGAAATTTGGAGGAATTCGGTTGTTAGAGTCGTACTCTATTCTACCCATGATCACCGCGTCTTTCACACAACTAGGCTCGTGTCACAGGGCCCATTGCCAAGTTTGTCTAAGCCCGATCGACTAATGCAAACAAATCAGTTCTACTCACACTCCAGCTTATCCTCGGGGCGACCGCCCTCGATTAGCGAGAGGTAGCAGACGATGTCCTTTAGCGTGACCCTCAGCGCGTGGATGTCCACCGCACTGGGTTTACGTACCACATGACGCATCTCTGAAACCAAGCGAAGACACAAGTCGCTGTAATCAATAGCTGAAACCGATCGCTGGAAACCACCAAAGGAACGTTGGGTACTGCTGTCTTTGGGCTGTTGGAATCGGTAGCCAATACACACATGGAGCGTTCACAGGTCAAGGTTTGGGGAGCCGTCGGATTCAAACTGTCAGATTCCTGTGTGATGTCAGCCAGCTCGTTGCCATCCAACTCGAGAGTTACACTGCTGCAATCTGGCGGATTCCACTCAAAGTGAGCAAAAGAGTTCAAAAAACGTAGCATGTTCTAGTTTTAAAAGTCGCGTTTGCAAAATAGCCGCCGCAACAATTTTATAAAATAAAAACATCTTTGCTGGAGGGTATATGCACTACCACATTATTACTGCCATACTTACTACTGTCACATTCAAATGTAGTAACCATTTTAGAAGGTTGAAACTTCCATTGGCAAACAGTACCATCTAAATTCCATTCCGTCAGTGTGATACCCTATGTTGATCTATGAAATATATATAACAGTAACTCCAATTGAAGAACAGCATGAAGAACAATGGCACAGCCTGCAAAGGTACCAACACCGCGTTGATCGAAAACGCCCGGCCTGACCGATTGATTGATACGCGGCGAGCTGATCGATTCGTGCCCATCGATACCAATCTCGGACGATGCATGCATGACAGCCTCCTAAAAGGTTCACGGTGACGTATGTCCATGACGGAGATGAATTAGAGGCTGCCCGCTGGTGACATTTGGTCGCTGGTGACATGCTGCCGCTGGATTGGCGTAACATAAGCCTCATCGCAATCGGCGAATTGCCGGGGATCGGGTAAATTGGGTTGGGACAAGGATCAATGCATAGCATGCTAGAGCTAGGCCTTATATTAGAGCCATGAATTTTAAAATCACATATATATATATGTAATGCATGTATATATATTACACAAAAACCTTCCCAAAATTGCCCTTTTGGCGCCGAAACCTCGACTTTAACCGAGTTTAAGACGAATCCAATAGAATGCAAAGCGTTTCAAAAAGAAATCTCTAAAACTGACGAAACGCACAAGACATCAATATTTACGGAAATATAATCACATACTGGTGCATTGTTATAAGTAGAATATATGTATGCAATTTAACATATGTAATATCTTACATTTGTGTGATAATTAACCTAACTTCTTAAACCCCTTTGGAACTCCAACCGGAAAATAAATAATCTGTCTTGTCGCATGCCAGTGTTACATGGCGCACTCTGACAAACAAACGACGCAGTGCAGGCAAAGGAATTTCGCAGGTGCATTCCTGCAAAAGTGCACACTGGAAAAGATATGATTCTCACGAATTGGCGATCCTTACATTTTATGAGATTCAGCTCAGTCGCCAAGTATCAGTACTACGACTGTATATATATTAATATTCGTGATAATAATCCTATTCTGATCTGAAATCTTGTCTATTTTGCGTTAATCTGGCAAGTCAGGAGTCAAGAGTAGCGATAAAAAGATTGTTTTACAAAAGAAAAGAACCCCACAGAACTGTAAGAAAACCGAACGGTTTAGCGTGTTGGGAACACCGGTTCTCAGAGATCACCGAAGTTAAGCAACATTTCGCTGAGTCAGGTATTGGATG
>LVVV01431972.1:0-11919 GCA_001676325.1 Amphinemura sulcicollis
ATTATTATTAGAAAATTGAATGGCAATATTTTAATTTGGAAATTTACTTAAATATCGTCACTCTTTCCCTAAATCAAACTTCCTGAGCACATAAGAAACTCAGCATCCAGGCCATTAGAGTCAGCACATCTTTCATATTCATGTCCGACGTGAGATACATCATTCGCAATTGCGATGGCTGTTGCGGAATGCTAATGGACGAGTACACACTACACAGAGAGCTGGTAAAAGTAGCGACTTGACAAGAGCAGTGGCCGGATATGAAGAGTGCGCCTATTGAATATTGAGTAACGGGGAATGTGAATCGGTTGACTACGCATGTATCATGCTCGGGCAAGTACAGGTGCGTACCTTGGACAATTCACGCATCGTACACTTACATGTGTCATTTGGTTAAACAACGCGTAAGACCACGAAAGAGTAGGTACCTACCTACCACTCCTCCAACTGCCATGCGAATCGAAAAATACTCAGCTGGTTTCAGACGAAATGATTAAACAATTGTAGATGAAGAGATATTCTCAATGGGGATACACGAATGAAGTGAACTTTTCGAATGCACTTCAATCTTTGCAGCAAATCGCTGTCTTATGATTACTAATACACGTGTGGTCCCCCTCAGAAAAAAACGGAGTGATTCATAATTCGGATTAAACGGCTTCAGAAAAGCTAACGGGGCCAGCGTAGAGAGTAAGACAAAGGAAATTGACACTGCATCATTCATGCAATGATGCTACCGATACTATAATGTCTAACCTTATAGAAAATTCACTCGAATTTGGCACCATGCATTTTCCCCCGTGCAGATAAATGCAAATATGTCTCGCCTGCTTTTGTGCAGTAGTGCTTGTTAGCTTTTTTTATTACAAACTGTGTGGGTGGTCAATCGGTTTGGGGAATCAATTAAAATTGATATCGCTTGACTCAATCATTTGCTAAATATACTTTCAGGGAGCAAAATGTCAAATGAAGCTCCCAAAATGATTCATGATGGTACTAAACGCTTTAAGTGTGGCAGTGTAGAAGGACTAATGAGTGCATTCTGATTTTGTAGGAAACCAATCTCCCGCGTCACTTTGGTGAGATATGATTAGATATGGTGAAGCTGTGCTCAGACTGATAATTATGATATTTCCCAATAAGAGTTAGTACGACAGTACCTACCACCTATTCAATGATGATTCACAGTTCCGGTAAAACCAGCCGAAGGTATTCTCGGAAAACCATAATTTCAAAAAGGGTATGCATTTAGAACTAACGCTATCATCTAATCAGTTTCAATAGATTGATTACAAATCGATATCTTTCACGTTCATGATCATATTACTAACATATATATTAAAAATCATATAAGGCACAACGATATTCTTTTGAGGACATCTTGGCTTAGTAATTCAAATACCAAGACACAGATTAAACAATGGCGCAACTGAAAGGTTCTAGTTCTATAGTTAGGTAAAAATCTAGAACCCCAGACTGAAAAAGTAATTTCCGTAGCAATGGATTGTAAGATAACCCGAGTAATCGCGTCTGCGTGAAAGATGAACTTTACTGGTGCTTAAAATCTCTCCGAGCATGACGCCTTTACTTTCGTTGCAACGGTATGTACCGGAACGAGCATTGTCATGAACTACGGTTCCAACGTTTCTGCAACCAGAGTTCGCAGTCAAGGAACTGAATTCGACCTCAACTGCGGAAAGAAATTGCATCCGATTCCTATTTTGAAAGGTGCCAACGCTTATACTTGCATTTTATGCCATTTGATGATGCCTAGCTATTTACTGCTATTATCTGACGAATGTCAAAATAATAATGTTTTGTCACTTGGGTTTTGACGCTGCTCAGCTAAATTACACCATCAGGTTTTGTGCCGATGTAAGATGTAAAACGGTACTTTCAACGCGATTGTGTGGGCGTAGGCAGGTAATGATATTTGCTCAATGGTACACAATAAGAGTGTTTGTTTCGCTGGCAATTGTTCCATTCTGTTGGTGGGGTATTGACTTCTTTGTGATTTCTGAACTTGCTTTTTTCTATATAGATCTGTGTAAATGCATTTTTGCACTATAAGCAAAGATTTGATTAATATATCCTATTTCTACATCGATATCAACAAACCAAAAGCACAGGGCATTCTGTAAATTACACTACCAGCACGAAGATGGAAGATAATTAGTAAAACGTAGTGGTTGGCACCTTCTGACATTCACACTCTTAAGTCGTAATCGCCGCACATAAGTGGCTTTTTTCCATTAATTTAGGTGCATTCATTTACAGCCTATGATTGTAACAAGGCTGGGGTAGGGGGAGAGTGTTTGATAGTTGCCAAGGTGATGCCACTAAAGGGGTTTGAGTTGTAATTTTTGAAAAACAAACCTGCCGCTAAGGGCGTTTGACTAACATATTTTTTTACACCGCTATTCTTCGTTTCATTAACAGTGGGAGGAGATATTGTGCATGCTCTATTAGGATCCATTGCGGCTGTAAGTAACTCAAAGGGTAAAGTTTTACAACCCATATCTTTTCAAACTGTTGTCTCGTGCCTAAATTATTATGCAAGCAGACCGCATGCCACAGGGAGGCTCCTTTCATGATTTCAACCTCCTCTTCCTTGGTGGATTGGAGTATAGAAAGAGTATAAATTTGACAATATCGCAAGCTTGCAGAAAGGTAAAGACAGACAGACAGGTACTGCACCTGGCGACTTACCCTTGCCGTGAGCACCCCTCGTACAGTTAGTCCGACCTGAGGCGAGAATCTCACTTCCACCCCTGGCTCGATCACCAGCATTCCAGTCCAATCCACTATCAAATCCTCCCTGAGAAGATAAGGACTACGACTCCTCTCCAGCCTTTGTTCTCGATTTGCGATCACTCCACCAGGTATTTCGGTAACACGATCACTCGTATGGGGCGTCGATACCGTTTCGTATAAAAATTGTTCCACATCACTATCACAGTTTATTAGATATAAAATACTTATTAGATAAACTAACTGGAAGCACATTGTTCTCTCCATTTTCGCAACGGTTAAAAAACTCTTCGAATCATAAGTTAGCAATTATCGGCGGCTGGTTTCAATTTAACCAAAATAAACGACTGTACTGTAACTCTTCCTCTCGGATAATATGAAACCACACGAAGCACACTCACAAAATTTCACAACGAAACACTCATGGTTTACAACTTCTTAGTCATCGAGGATCACAACACGTAATGTCTTGATTCTTAACCACCGGAGGGCACGAGAGAGCTTACGTACCTATAGCCATCGGTATACACAATCCGCAAGTCAAATATCTTAACATTTCTTATTATGATCTTGAACCATTGTTAACACACAAACCATTTCTTTGTAAACCAATAATTCGCAGTCTCACATTAACGATCAATCATAATTTGTTGTTGGAACAAATAGCTTCAGCATTTTCTACCTATTGTTACTGGTAACCGTAATTCTTTCGCTGTCGTAAAACTGCAAATCCCGCACTAGCGCACGCTACCGCAGTCACTCCTGCCGAGCTCGTACTTGCCTCTAGCAACTACGAAATGCTATGCACTTTCGCTCGAAACACGTTCGGAGCCGACCACTTGTTTTATCCGTTTCTGATTGGTTGTTGTAGGTGCGGCTAGATGTTATTTTTCAAATATATTTTGTATTCACGTGACCAAAGGTAAACGTCACGACCTTGTTGGTATGGACAGACGAGAAGCAGGCATGCGCAGGTATCAGGTATCACAGGTAAGGTACGGCGGGTAACGGACAACGAATTGAATTTTTAAACGGTTGTTCGGCTTGTACGAAATAATCGCGCAAAAAAATTTCGCGACTAACAAATAGGAACAATGTAAAAAAAATACCATATAACCGTTGATATAATATAACCTTAAAAGGATGGGTTGTTGAGTGTTTTGTTTATGCATGATGGATAATATCTTTAATTTGGTATTCAGTGCTTAAATATGTTGACGCTTTGTTGGCATGGAGATATGGTGGAGTATGTTGCTGTCATATAAAATGCAAGAAGTTTGTGTGTATGGTATTTAATTAGACTAAAGGGATTTTAATTACATTTTTTGGCATCTTAATTCTATTTCAGGTCCAAGCTTTTAATAAACAACAATAAAGTAAAGTTCAGAAAAGTTAGCAATCAAAACAAAAGTTATTAAAAAATAAAATAATCCCAAAGTATAGGTACCTATATAAAGAAATAAATTATTTTGAAACAGAATTACAATTAAATTGGTGCAGTCAGAATCCAAGATTAAAGAATTGGAATATATTTATTTTAACAAATTAGGTATAGTGTGAATCTAGCATTAGCAATTGAAGCAAAAGTATTTGTTGAAGACATCAGTCCCTAATGATATAAATAAATGGTTTTATTAAAACCAGTCTCATAACTTGATTTACCAAAATTACTGATAATGAGCTTGATGAATTTGGATATGTTGGGTTCTAAACAGCAGAAGCAATTTAAGATATCTTAACACTTCGTAATTTAATCAAGTATACGACGATATGTCACTGACCGCAATGTTTTGACTGTGACTTTTAAGTTGCTTTCCAAATTATCAACTCTATGCATGCTACTTAAAACAACAATAGCTGTTGAATATATTAGTCTCTAAAATTAATATTAATAAATGATATTAATGATACATAAATGATAAATGATATTTAACAAAATACTTGCAGTTTAAATTATTATCATCAAACTCACCAGTAACATGTTTGTTGAATTGGGATATTTTTTGAGCAAATCATGGCGTTAATACAAAGTTAGCAGTGAACATGTTAGAACTTGTTTAATACATCAGTCCCTAAATATTAATAAATAAGACCAAAAATAAACCCTTGAAGAACAGTGTCAATAATGCCACTCAAAATCACTGATTCAAACTTTGAAAAATTGCAGTATATACAGTTTTGTAGCAAATTATATGGCATTAATACATCAATAGCTATGAAAACAAAAGTATTCGTAAATATATATACAAGTTCTCCTAAAAAAATAAATCACACGTTAATCCTCAAAATCGACCTCCGCGTGGACAAGCTTGAAGAAATGGGACGTCCCGTTTTGTAGCAAATTGGTTGGCGTGTCAAACTCTAAAACCATGCCGTCTCCCATCACAATCACCCTGCAAAATAATTGCAAATATCTTAGACCTATACACCCCATAGATCTTAAACACTGCATTGCAACTAAAAGCTGCGCTGACAACTAAATTTAAAAAATACAACGGACAGGTATCACAGAAAAACAAAGCAAGTTGCTGCGTAAGACAATATTTGATTTTGTTTCAAGCAAATGCAAATTTTTTTATGCACCTGTTGCGTGACTATGTTTTATATTGTGGTTATTTGGGAAATGAAATTTGGGAGACATTCTCGTTGTGTTGGTCATTCCTAGCACACTCCCAATAATTTTGGTCCACTTTGCACAGATCCACAATCGGCTGGTCACAAACATTGCCCCGAGGGTTCTGACCAACTAATTTTTGGGCAATGTCCCCACTGAGGCCCCAACCCCACCACCCCACTGACACTGAGTGTGATTGTCTGTCCAGGTGCCTTCCAACCCTTTTAACCTCTGCTGATAAAGAAGTCTTTTTTTGATGTTTGTTTGTTCCAAAGTGCAAAGAAGATGACAATGATAGAATGTTAGTGTTTAACGACGCACTATTTTGACAACTGGCCCTGTGGTCGGTGATTGAGTGGATGATGATGAGGACGACGATGAACCTAATCTAGACAATAAGGGAGGAGGGGAAACCTGGTGCCGGCACGTAGCCTAATCCTCTCGATTAGCACCAAGGGTACCACCGGCTTAACGTCCCTTCCGAAGGACGGTGCGACTTGAACAGCAGGATTCCTCCACTAATCCAATCCTGTTGAGAGGTTGACAAGCAAGGTAAACAAAGGTGTCGTACTAACTTCACTACCTCCAACCTCTCTCCCAAGAACTGGTCATGTGTATGGTGGTCACCCACTCAATACCTGACTCAGCACAATGTTGCTTAACTTTGGTGATCTCTAAGAACTGGTGTTTCCAACGCGCTAATCCGTTCGGTGTTATAAGATTACAATCAATGGTTGTTCGGTTGACAAGTATTGACAGGTGCAAGGATCAGAGAGAGTTTATAGGTGCAGCTTTTTCGACGGCAGTCTAGAGGTCCGGTGGAATGGTGCTCAGTTAGGTAATGGCGGTCGTTATAAGAGAGGTCATCAATGTTTTGTACATTTTATTCAAACACACATTTCCAATTTTTGTAAAACTATTGTGTTATTTAATAAACTGTTATAATCAAACGTTGTTTTTCTTTTTTAGAAGCCCCATTTTCGATACACTAACCACATCCATTTTAAAACTCGAGCATGTTTGAAATTGCACTTTCACAACACAACACTTTCCGCACCCGACCGCCTTGCACGTCGGACCCTATTCCGCACCCGACCCAGCCTGGCCTAACCAAACCCAGCACCAATGTGATTCTGACATCACTAACATCTGGTCCTGGCTAAACAAACAAACCACAGATAGCTGAATATACAACATTTACATGAGGAATATTCTAATTAAAACTGAGCGCCGAAGCGCAGTAAGAGCGCGTCTGCCTTGCATTCAGGAGGTCCCAGGCTACCTATGAGGAGGCTAGCTATCCTAGTTGTGTTTCTTCTGTGATATTCCACAACAATTCTAGATACAACTGGAAAAGTCACGCCATCAAATGAGTACAGCCGACTTTCCAGTCCCTCCATACAATCCTATTTCAAGTGAATATTTAGTGGGCAACTCCCAGACTCGAAAGCTTGAGTAGTCCAAGGGTCCGAAGACGAATGCCGATTCCTCAGGTCCCAGCCCTTGGAAATCCTCCTGACCACGAAAGATTTGACCACAAAAAAATTTGCTGTTGAAATATATATAATCTGATTGACACTCTTACAAATTCTTACCCCTTAAGTTAGTAAAGTTAGTAGGTTTAGTTCTTCAAGCCATATTGATACTTCCATCTTACCTGTCTGAATGCATGAGAGTGTTCACTCGATGAGCTATGGTGATAACTGTACTCTGTGTGAACGAGGTGACCAATGTCTGCTGGATCAGTGCATCTGTTTCCTGATCGACGTTTGCCGTTGCTTCATCGATACACACCACCTTCAAGAAAGAGATAGAAACTGTCAACTGCTGCATGTGGACAGCATTTCTGATCACCATGCCTCGAGAAAATGGTAATTCAGTCACTAAAAATAAAAAGATTTATTTCCTAGATTGCAGACAAAGGCTGCAGGCACAAACAGCTCTTGTGGGTTCCAACGCAAGTTCAAAATATGAAATGTCATAAGTAATTAATAAAAGCAGCAGAGCTCAAAATGATGCATTTCGCTTAACATGTGATGCTAAAGCTATCAATCTTTAATAGACTGCATTGGGAAGAGTTTAAGGAGAAATGAATCCATTCCTTCAAGGAAGAAGGTACTCTTCAGACCACATCGATAGAAGTTATAAGCAATGTTCAACAAAACATGTACGTTTTGAAATAAATCAGAAAATGCATGCTAGTAGTCCGGAGCTGCGGGCCAGACAAAGGTGTTGCTCCTTCTTGGGTGAAATAGTGCGTGTACTACATTCAACAAAAAGAAAAAAAAACATACAAATGAAGAGGTTTACCTTGGCATTATGAAGAAGGGCTCTGACCAGACAGAAGAGTTGGCGCTGTCCAACAGAGAAGTTTTGCCCTCCGGCCTCAACTTTGTATTTAAGTCCTCCGAGTCCTTTAACAAAACCTTCCAGCCGGCAGCGCGCGAGCGCTTTCCAGATTTCTGATGCAGTGTATTTGTTCAGAGGGTCAAGATTTGCCAAAATTGTTCCCGAAAACAGGAATGGATCCTGGGGGATTATGGTGAGTCGTGACCTGAAACAGAAAATACATTTATATAAAAATTGAGTGGAAGGAGAGGTAACAGCAATGAACCAAATAGTATCTTTGGCAATGAATGTCTAATTCCATTCAAAAGGATAATATTATTGAAGAGAAGAAGATAGAAAGAAGACACACAATTTATACCATAAGATGAAAAATTAAATAACCTGCAATTTAAGCTGACATACATATTTTTCATTGCTTAATGTATGTTGCGTATCTCCTTTTTATCTTTTTCCTGTAATTATTATTATCTTGCCTTACAGCTCACTTTCCACAAAGTTTTAAAAAGAAGGTGGTCAAAGGAAAATTACCTGAGCTCTTTGAGACCAATCTTGGAAATGTCAAGAGAATCGATGGTAATCTCCCCGTGAATGATATTTGTCAAACGGAAAAGCGCGGTGAGCAGCGAGCTCTTTCCAGAGCCGGTCCGCCCGACGACGCCGATCTTCTCCGCCGGCCGCGTCACGAAGGAGACTCCCTTCAGCGCGGGGCTGAGATGCGGGCGATATTGCATGACCACGCCACTAAAGCTCACTACTCCTTGGCTGGGCCAGCCATAAGGAAGAGTTACTTCCTTACTGTGCTCCATTTCCACCTGGTTGATGTATTGCTGGACGCGTTCCACAGCGATCATCTCCTTCTCGGTTTCAGTGAACGCATTGACCATTCCGTTTAGCAATCCTGAGACCCGGTAGAGAAACGATGGTAAAATGTTAGGGAAAAGTGGTGAGTAGTAGGAATTTAATTACTAGTGAGTACACATGTTATACGAATTTTAAAAAATGCAAGAAAAATACAGCTGTGGCGTTTGTGTCACTTATAATACTAAAACACCATCAATAAGGGACCCTTCATTATTATGTATGTACTTCCAATTCAAAAATATCAACGCATTCAGTTGCGTGTAGGTAAGTTAAGCTAAAGTTGCTTAGGTGGCTAGCTTTTACAATTATTTTTGCATGCATAACAATAAAACGTAGTGCCCATCACGGGCAATTTAATTTAAATTTAGCATTTCATCTGTGGCACATACCATTGATGGCCAAGGAGTAGGAGATGGCAAGGCCAACGAGGCCTGGATTGGCAATATCGAACTGATGTTGCAGGACAGCGATTACAGACACCCCTGTCACGACAGCAACACCAATTAATTGCACGCGGAGGCTCAGCCACTGGTTAGCTGCCTGGCTCGCAAACTGGCACTTCAAGTTCTCAGTGAGGTTTTCCTCATTTTTCAATTTGAACCTGGAAGCGAGGGAGGGAGCGGGGAGGGCAAAGGATCGTTTATTATCATCACCAGTTGCTGATGTGGCAAATCAAGATTGACTTGAATTTTTTTCTGCCATGCCAATGATAAAAAAATTGACAAGATCCATATTTAATATGATTAATGATATGATACTAAACTTTTGATAATCACATTACATTAAGAAGAGTGTAGCGAAACATGTGGTAGGTATTAAGTGAGCGACAACCATTGCAAAGAGCATCAAATTCTAAAAGAGGCCCAAACCGACTAGCAACAACTAAAAACCACTTAAAAATACAAATAAAAATGGAATGCATCAACTTGCGGTTATGACATGCAAATTTTGGTCCAGTTTAGTTGAGTATTTTAAAAGTTACCAACTTGGAAAAATTCGAAAATATTGAACATTTTTGTAAAAATCCTTTTATAAAAGATCGTTTGGGCAGATTTTCCTGAAAAACATAGGTCTCAAGTGAGAATACAAAATGTAAACAGCAAATTTGGTTTAAAATGGAAACAGACAGAAAAATGAAAAAATGAAAACACATGCAAGTGACTCTTTTAGGGAAGTGAAATTGGAAATTCCACTCCACACATCAATAATGATGGGAAGATGTAAAGGAAGAATCCACGCAACTTGCAAAACAAAGAAAATAATAGGTTACAAATGATATGAGCACTGATTTAACGTGTCGTTGTCACTGATTCTCATCATAAGATGAGATGAGAACTATAAGCATTGATTATTCTCTCAGTGACAAAGGCTGTAGGCTGTAGGTTAAAAGAAAGCTCATCTCCATCGTGGCTTATCATTTTCTTTGTTTCACGTACAATGCCTGCTTCCTAAGCTTTTTCCCATCATGATTATTATTATCCAGCCTTTTGACACACGTTTGAACCACGTAATTTCTGAGTAGATTTCATAAACATTTTCCAGATTTGTAAGAAATTAGCATTTTAGAAAGAAAAAGGATCTTACCTTGACACAGCTTTGAAGGCACGTATGGTGGTCAGACCGGACAAAGTTTCATTAAAGTGATTGTAAACTGGTGACAGCGTAACACTTGACAGTCTTTTCAGTTCTCTGGATGACAGACGGTAGCGGTTTTGAAGGTAATAGTAGATGGGCATCAATGGCACCAGGACTAGAGTGACCCATGGAAGACCAGAGATTACAATAACTAGTGTACCAATGACACCAAATACTTGAGCAAGCAGAATATTCAACATGAAAGGGAGAGAATCGTCGATTGTGCTCGTGTCTGACGAGAATCGGTTGAGTATTCGGCCGGTGGGCGTAACATCGAAGAAAGAAGCCCGCGCTCGTATGATCGTCGTGAGCAAATAGCGGTGTGTCACTTCTGCGGCATGGAGACCTCCGTACGCAAACAAGAATGCTCGGAGAAGAGTGAGTAATGAGTTTCCGGCAGCAATTATTCCGTAAGCAACCAGATAGTACTTTACATCACTAGTCGCGTTGTAAGCCATGGATTGGTCTAGAGTTTCAGATGTGAGATTGGTTGAATTCGAATTCATTTGATTTACCCAATGGGTTAACCACATATCAGTGAGATTTCTCGAAGCTTGCATCATTGCGATCGACGCTATGATACCAACGCTCAGAAAGTAGCCAACCGCTTTGCAATAGGACTTGTAAACGTCGAAATGTAGCGTTCCAACTTCTGACGTCTCCGCACCTTCATCTGTGTTGTTGTAACGAGATGAAACTCTGGAATCTTCTTCATTGGAATTAATGCTTCCTATTGATATGCTTCCAATAGATGTGTTTCCATCGTGAGACAGAATAGAAAGTAATTCTTCATACTCCGATAAAACAACTGAGGGTTTTCCTGAAATAGATTAAAATATCAGACACTATTCTTTCAAATATGCATAGATATAGTTCTAAAATACATTTGTTGATGTTTAGAATCTAAGAAAACATGCTTCGAACATTATTACATGCCTCGTCTCCAAATCTTTCCAGCATTCAAAATGAAAACGTAATCAGCCGCTTTCAAATACTGAGCTTCGTGGGTGCAAAGGATTCTGGTTTTCTTGCGCAGAAGACCATTTATACATTTCTTGAAGATCACCTTTGCCACTTGTACATCGACAGCTGACAAAATGTCATCCAAGAAGTATATCTTTCTGTCTTGGTAGACGGCCCTAGCTAACGCCACGCGCGCCTTCTGGCCGCCACTGAGGGTTGTCCCTCCTTCTCCTACATTAGTGGAGTCACCCGCAGGTAACGCACTCATATCGTCCGTCAAACAGCAGGCATCTAGGACTTGTCTGGAGGGGACGAAATAAATTAATGAATATCTAAAATGTCAACATTAATCAGTCAGCCACGGGTAGTATAAGTGCAGGGCACTCAACATTTCTACAATCCCTAGATCTATCGTTAGACAATTATAATAAACATGCTAGCAGGGTTGGGAAGGTATTATATGTAACGTCTAAAACATGTAGTATACGTAAAACGTATAAAAGGGTTTTAGACACCTGTAAACCCAACCCTGCACGCTAGCTACCAAGTTTGGTTGGTGTCTGAGGTGTGACCAAGGTGAGCAAATAAACTCTCTAAGAGTCTAAAAAGCTTGCAAGGTACTTTAATAAAAAACATTCGCACATACTTGTATCGTTTTTGGTCGTAGGTCTTTCCAAATAGAATGTTGTCCCGAATAGTTCCTCTTTGAAGCCAAGAGACCTGGCTGACATATCCATATCCTAAAA